>DF357883.1:61255-93031 GCA_000787875.1 Solanum virginianum | reverse complement strand
TTTTTTTTTTTTTTGGGGGGGGAGGGGAGAGAAGGGGCCTCATCAATCATGCTAAAAGATAAAAAGTAATTAGTTGGGGCTCCTTTGGAACTAAGTGCTCAAATTTCATTTCAATAAAAGTAAATATGAGTTAAATGTAACATCAATTTCTTTGAAAGTGGCATAAAGAATTGGACCCATTATTACAACAATTATGCATATGAGTGGGAAGACATGTCAGTTTTACAATGGAAAATTTGGTGGATCATATAAATTATTAGTTTTTATTTTATTTTTGGCTTAATATATAGCTAATCCTAATTTTATTTTAATGGATCATATAATTAGTAGTCCTTTTTTGTCCTTAATATATAGCCCAACCTCTCAAATTTAACATAATATTCCATGATGAAATTTTATCAAAATACACAAATTAAATCGTGTTTCAATTGAACATCTAATTTCTAATAAAGTATTTCAACTAGATATTTTCAGTTTAAATTTTGGAAATTCTTTTGCATGTGTTTTATGCACATATTAGATAATTAAGTTAACCATATAAAATATGTATTTCGTCTTTTAATTTAGATAAAAAAATATCTAATTAAAATGCTTTAGCAAGAGTTGATGAGGTGTTCAATTGAAAGAAAGTTTAATTCGAATGTCTAAATAAAATAAATTATATGTATTAGGTGATTTTAAATATAAATATAAATTTTTTGTTAAAACAAAGCCACATTATTTGTAGTGCAAATACATATTTACGATCAAAATCATGTGTGTATGTCTAACCAATATCTATATAATATTTCAAATCGGAGCTAGAATATTGAAAATGAATTCAGCAGAATTCGATAATCTTGATTCAAACTATATATTAATCTTTATTAAGAATTTATTCAATCTATATAAATTATTAATTCATATTTCAATAACACAAATAAATTAAAATCTCAAATCAATAAACTTTAAATTCTGACCTCGATTAACGTCAAATGTCATTTGATTTCATGGCACAACTTTTTTTCTTTCAAAATCTCTCCATGTGATGCATGATAAGGAAGTAGGCCAGTGTCTGTCCATAATTATATTGCGATTCAATACACTAAGGAATTTGTGGCCACATATACATCAGGAAAATGATCGAAAATGTCGTTAAACTATGTGAAACGAATAAAATTACTTTCTGTTTATAGATTGATTTAATAATGTCCTTATTAATACCAAGTTTAAAAATGCTCTTATTATTATTTAATTGGTCAAAAAAGGTCCCCTTTTCAAATAAATTTGTTATATTTATGATATCTAAATAAAAATTAATGATAGATTTACTATGATCTTATATTTATGATATATATTATTTGTTACTAGGGTACGATATTCTATTTTAATTGATAAAATGAGATTAACAAAAAAAGATTTTATTTTATTTTTTTACATTTTTATTAGTTAAAGTGATTTTAAAAGAAACAAAACAAGAAAAAAGTTCTTTAAAAGTTATGTTTTTATTAGGAAATAAATATGTTTAAAAAAGAAAAAACTATATATATGTATTTTTTTAAAAAAACATTTTTGACCAATGTAGTAACAATAAGGGTATTTCTGGACCAAACTTTCAATGACAACCAAACTTTCAATGACAAGAATATTTTTGAACCAAAGTATTGACGACAAAAATATTTTTTGAATTAAACTATAAACGACAAATATTTTTATTCATTTCACATGATTTAATGACATTTTTGACCCTCTTTATATATACACACATTCTTACTTTTGCTTGCTTCTGTTTTTCTTTTGGGTGAAAACTTACTTTTGGTTGAGTTACCAATAAGAGGATCAATTTTAATGGTGTCCATTTTGACATGATACCTCTATAACATGTGATGGACCAACCACAAAAGGGGCACATATTAATGTGATAGCAAACTTATTAAAAAAGTTGTGGAAAATATTACATGTTTTCCTCAACCCTTACATATTAAAAAACATTTAGTTTTAGGATATTTAATTTCCTCAACCTCTAGTTATAGATTACGAATTCGAGTTTTGAAATTAAACAATTACTAATACTTATACTAGATTAGACTATTTACATGCAACCCAAAATTAATTTCCTCAACCTCTAGTTATAGATTACGAATTCGAGTTTTGAAATTAAACAATTACTAATACTTATACTAGATTAGACTATTTACATGCAACCCAAAATTAATTTCCTCAACCTCTAGTTATAGATTACGAATTCGAGTTTTGAAATTAAACAATTACTAATACTTATACTAGATTAGACTATTTACATGCAACCCAAAATTAATTTCCTCAACCTCTAGTTATAGATTACGAATTCGAGTTTTGAAATTAAACAATCACTAATACTTATATTAGATTAGACTATTTACATGCAACCCAAAATTTTAAAATAATACTAACACGAAATGTTTTATATATCAAATTACTTCTTTATTTAATAATTTTGGGACATGCAAGAATGAAAAAGCACTTAACATACACCATCGTTTATATAACTGTAAATCTTTTCACACTAAGGCCCTATAAAATTGATGCAACAACCATTTAAAGGTTTTTGCATTAATTATTCAGCAGCGATAATAAAATTATCTTTATAGTGTATTTAACAAAAATAATAAATATGATTATTTATAATCAATACTTAATACAAATGTAACTAAAGACTTTAACGAATCCAAATGCAATGATATTAACACAATTGTTCCTACATTTATTCGCAACAATTTTTTTTCCGACTAAACGTCTCTTTTGTTGGAGCATAAAATACATATTTAATGGAGTGATTGAAAAGTAGGGTCACATTACATATACATATCGAGTGAAATTTCATAAGTGGGGTCTGGGGGTAAAATATACGCAGATCTTATCACTACTTCATTGAGATAAAGAGGTTGTTTGTAACACCCGATAAAATTATCAAAATACCCCTAGATGAGGGATGTGCGCATAACGCGTCTTTCCAAACTCTGATGGTAAATCTGAGGCCGAATATGCAATCAACATGAAAAATTGTGTAGGAAAATGGTCTTGGTTGATTTTTAGAGCAACCGGATCAAAAGATAATTTTTTGATGCGAAAACGAATTTCAGAATAAGTGTGCGACAGGCCCTCGATGCGGACCTATCGCGGATTTGCACATAGATAGGTTCTAATATTTTCTATGGGATTGAAAAATTGACTGGAAAGTGATATACAAAAAATTACAAATAAAACGAATTTGACAAATGTGATTTATGTGTATTTTCATAGAAAAATGTTTTTCAACGCGTTTTAAGTTTTCAGTAAAAAAAAATGGACTGCGCAGACTTGCCTCACTACGATACGTGATGTTTATTTTTAAAAGCAAGGACATTCTAGTGTTTTTCCCACCCATCCTAGACTAAAACCATGTTGTTTTGAGGTTATTTTCTACCCTATATCAATTTCTAAGCGTGAATTTTCAATCATTTATACTATTCATCTTACGAACTAGGGCTAAGGAGAAAAGATGAGGCTAGGGTCCAAGAGGATTGAGGCCAATTTCTTGTGAATTCGATTGTCTATCTCCCTATCAAGAATGTAAAGCTAAACTAAAATATGAGATTGTTCTTCCATGTGTCCCATATATGGTAATAGAGGAGTTGAGAATCCATGAGTCCACATACATGTTTTTTGAAATACTTTCTTGATTATTTTCTCAAAAATTATATCTATTATATGTATTGTCATATGTTGATGATCATCATAAACTTATTTTCTTGAATCAAATACTTTTCATTAGTTATTGTATAACCCTATATGTTACTTTGTGAAAGCATGCATGAATGAACCTAGGGATGAAGTCTAGTGCCTTGGCTTGAGTATGTGATTGAAATCTTGATATGAGTATGAGGTTGAGTTAATTGAGCTTGATGATCCCGTGAGGTAGAGTATTCATATTTTAAATTCTGAAATTCTGTCTAAATGACTTCTTCTTAATGATGATCTGAGTCCTTGAATTCTTAAATTAGCACTGAGTTGATGAGTTAATTGAGATGAGTTAAAGTCCCTGAAAGCAATAGAGGACTTTAGAGTTTGAGTTAATTTGATGGTAAGGGTCTCTATGAGACCTATTGAGGTGAGTTATTGAGATGAGAAGTCTTATGAGCATTGAGTCTTTGGAAGATCGAGCATTGAAATGAGTAAGATTAAGTCCAACTCGTACTCATTATCTACGCCGGTCTAGCGTAGGAGAGGATTAAACCACATCAACAGAGGTTCTTTCTCGAGGTAAACTCCCTGAAAACAATAGAGGACTTTAGAGGTTAGATCCCTTGTGGATCATAGGCATTCCTTACCTGGTAAGTATGGAATGGTTGTGGCAACATCAACAGAATTGTTGTACAATCACTGACTCATAAGTGATTGTTGTCGAATAAAAGAAACTCCCAGAAAGTTTCCATTGAGTACTCTGAGTCGAGTCGAGTTGATTGATGAGGTTTGATTGGTTGATGAGTCACTTGTCTACTCTTTATTCTTGCTTTAGATAGACATTTGACATTATGATTGAATATATTCTGAGTTGATGTTATTTCTATATTATTCTACCTGTTTCTGTTTCATTAAGCCATTTTACATATTCGTACATTTCACTAACTGATGTCCCCTTCGGACTGCATCATTTTATTATATAGAGACAGGTACTAGAGATCGTCAACAGGCGCATCGTTGGGGATCTGAACATTTAGCTGAGTTAGTGAGTCTCCTTTACTTCGGAGGATCATTCTTTATCTTTATCTAGCTTTATTTACTTCGAAGGATCATTCTTTATCTTCATCTAACTTCATTTACTTCGGATGATCATTCTTTATCTTCATCTAGCTTTATAGAGTTAGACTTGAATTAGCTTATTTTGTTTTGAGGTAGCCATGGGTCTGTCATTGGCACCATTTAATAGTGATAGATGTTTCATAGACTAGAGTTTAGTATTAATGTTGAAAGAAACTTGTTGAGCTAGCTTCTTTCTTACTAGCGTATTTAATTAATATGATATACTTGAGTTATAGATTGCCCATTCTTATCTTTAGTCTTCCGCTGAGTTTTCTGGGTTATATGAAGTGAATGAATGTGATGAGGCCAAGTGGTTCGCTTAGAAACTAGCAATAGTCTTTGAGTGCCGGTCACGTCTAGGATACCCTCCCAGGACGTGACATTATTTCTAGAAGACTCTCATCTAAAAAATTATCATGCCCCAAAAGTAAAAGATACTAGATTAAAAAAACGACTAAATTGGAAAGTAAATGATAATATATCAATACAATAAAAGTAACAAATATAAGACCGATAATAATAATACAAGATATAAAGACACGACTAATCCTACTAATCTAGTATCTTACAAACATATATATAAATGTATATCAAATATATTTGGGGCTAGATGAATTGAACCAATAGTGAAAAAAAAGGAAAAAAAGCATAAAGGTAAACTGATGTTGATATTCCATGTGATAATCAGAGGGGCACATGCAAAATACCACACTAAAGAAAAAAAGAACACACTTTCTTTCATCTTTTTTTCTTGAAACCAAGAAATTAATCAATTGGTGGTCCAACTATATAATATAATATACATAATAATATATATTCTTATCTTATCACTTTCCAACTTCTTTTTAATTTTTAAAAAATACTGTTATTCCTCAATGAACTTGGTCACGTCAAATATTTGGTTTATATAAATCTTCCACGATGTAAATTTAAATAAATCAAAATTTCAATATGTATATTGGAATGAGAGAAAAAGAACAAAAATAGTTTATAGCTATGGAGCGTTTTGTTTATGTATTATTTTCAAAAATTTAAATCTTTCTTTATGCACGTTTCATGAAATAATGGTTTTGTTAAGGGGTGTTCACAGATCGGTTATTGGTCAAAATCAAAATTTAACCAATTTAATCAGTTTTAAAATTCTGAAAATCAAATCTAACCAATTATAACATATATTTGCTGGTTTGGTTGTTATCAGTTTCGGTTTGGTTATTTGGTTATTAATTATATACAAAAATAAAAGCAATGACACATTTAAAATGGAGAAAAAGTAATAATAAGTCATTCAAAATGAAAAGTAATTAGAACAACTGATATTATAAAAGTTTTAATCACTAAATTTACAATGAATAAAGTTTCAAAATTCACCATTTTGACCTAGAAGAGGAGATATAGTGACATTTCGAATCCCACAAAAAATTATCATAGATATTCATATACATGAAATCAATAAAATAAATGTCTCGTCTTGAACATTCAAGCTTTTATAAATAGATTTAAAAAAATAAAAATTGATGAAAATGTATATAAGATCTTTAAACACTATCGATTTTTGAAAAGCTTAAAATCAAACCAATTCGACCCAAACAAAATCAGTTTATTTAATTGATTTAATTTGATTGTTTTTATATGGATCAATTTTTACCTCTAGTTTTGTTAATATGATAATTACTTTAAAATTTAGAATCATGATATTTAGAATAATTATATAATACGATCATTATATGTTTTTATATTTTCTTCCTCACATATCGATAAAATTCTCTTATTTTTCTGTACTTATATTTGATATTTTTCGAATCTCCTTACCGAAAATTTGGCCTTTTATTATCGAATCGTGTTACGATATTATTGGTACAAAGTACTCTTTATTTTTCTTTGGGGGCTATTAATTTGTACTATAAAAAAGCATCTCACACCAAATCTTAATATTTTAGCAGTAGAATAAAAATTATTTTTATGTCGGCAAAATTTTATATAACTTCATTTCTATAATAAAATAAATAAATCTATTTTTTTAAATCAATGAATATAAAGTATGCTTTTACTATTTGTACATTTATTTTATCTTTTTTGTAAAATGAAAAAGACAAATTTGATTGAGATGAAAGACTATACTATCATATCTCCTTCTATTCAATATTTTCATAATTGTTTCTTTTTATTTCTCTAAATTTGTTTAGAAAAATAATTTTCTTGAGTCAAAACTCTATGAAAAATAATACATATTAAATATGTTATTATTAATAATATATTAATATCAATAAAATATCTTTTAATTTATTAATATCATATATGTTTAATTTGTTCGCAATTCTAAAAACAACTATTAAACTATGCAACAGATAAATAAAGACACCCAATAAGATTTATTCCCAAATCGAATATGTAATAAAGAAAATCAAAAGAACAATTTATCCAAAGAACATGTCCAAGAAAGTTTCAAGAAATCCCTTTTCTTTTCTTTTCTTTATTTATTTATATTAATTAATATTTTACATTATCATTGTACATTTATATTTATATTATTACTATAAACCACTAAAACATATTCATTACTATCAATCACTACCTCCATCACTAACTATCACCATCAAACACCTTCACGTCAACCTTCATTGTAGTACTATCACCGTTAACCAATATCATCGATCACCATCGTAACCACACCATCACCAATTTTAATCATACAATCGCTATAAATAATTGTGCACCTTTATTGCCATTTATTATCTCTCAGCTCTAACTTAGACACCACTCTATATCATCATTTCTAACTCATATCCATCAATCACGATCACAATATCAATATAATATCCATCACCTTATAACCATCAATGCTGCTAACAATCATTTACAGTACCGAATAAATTAATATTTTCACAATATTTTTCATGACTATAATAATTAATCTTTTAAATAAATAAATTATACGTGCAAAAAAGCTAAGATAAAATAAATAATCTTAATTATCTAGTGTTCAAATAAAATAAAATAAAATAAAACAATATCTCTTAATTATCATACATGTACATCTCAATCTTTGAAAACAAAACAAAATGGGGCCATAACCCACTAGGAGCCATGTCTTTCATTCCCCACTTCAAAAAAAGATCCCAATTGCAACCTAACCAACAATAAGCCTTTTCCTAACTTCTCTTTTTTCCTTTTCTACGTACCTCACAAATTTCTTTATAAAAGAGTTGTACCATTACTCGATTTGCGCGTATCAGCCTAATCTTTTCTGTATCGTTCCACTTTTATTGAATATGATCACAAAGGTATACCACATATTCACTCCTTTATAAATAACAAAATACATCAAGATCATTGATCTCTCTGGCTCTCATTTCCCCTTCATTCAACAAAAAAATGGCCTTTAGATTCAAGAACCAAAACCCTAAACCATCCTCTATATACTCTAGTAGCCCATTTAACCAAATTGAAACGCCTCCTTTATTATCACTCCTCCAACGTACCACAAATCATTACAATTGTACAACACCACCAACAACAACAACGACGACTAATACTACTAACACAAACACCAAAAAATCAAGAAAATCTAGTAGTAGTACTAGTGGTGGCATTCTTAAAATGTTTAAACTGCTTCCTATGTTAACAACAGGTTGCAAAATGGTTGCTTTATTAGGTGGACGTCCAAGAAATAAACCAATGTTAACTGATAAAGCCACAACAATTACATTATTTGGTTACAAAAAAGGTAGAGTAAGTCTAGCCATTCAAGAAGATCCTCATAGGCCTCCGATTTTCGTGATCGAGCTACCGATGGTTACCGGGGTTTTTCACAAGGAAATGGCATCAGATATAGTGAGATTAGCACTAGAGAGTGAAACCAAGACACATAAAAAGAAAGTGCTTGAGGAATTTGTGTGGGGTGTTTATTGTAATGGAAGGAAATTTGGTTATTCAATAAGGAGGGGTAGTAAAAATATGAGTGATGATGAAGCTCATGTTATGCAATTATTGAGAGGTGTTTCAATGGGTGTTGGAGTTCTTCCTTGTCCATTACAACATGATGAGAGTAATAGTACTAGTAGTGGTGGCGGCGGCAGCGGCGATGGAGAAATAACTTATATGAGGGCAAGATTTGATAGGGTGGTTGGATCAAAAGATTCAGAAGCATTTTATATGATTAATCCTGATGGTGCATCTGGTCAAGAATTGAGTATTTTCTTTGTAAGACTTCATTGATCAGACATCTCGAGTTTGAGTTCAGAAAATGAAGAATATCATGGTATATAACGGATGTCTTCAATCTTTGATCAGAAGTTTTGAGTTTGAAGTTCAAAAAATGAATAACCTAGCTCATGGTATATAAGGGGTGTTTTACTTTCGTGTGACTGGTATTTCTTATTGTGGTTCGATCTTGATGGCTGATGGCCTTAGGTTCAGTAATCAATAATATATCCTCACTTCATGAGTTAGCTTTTGAAGTTGAGTTAATTAGACTGAAAGTCCGTTTCTTTCATGATATGGTGGTATCAGAGCGCCGTTAGAAAGAGTTCATTTATGCTTTTCCCTTGCTTTATAGAAGCACTTATATTTTCAGTTCCAAGTAAGAAAACTACTGGATCGTCCATCATGTTATCTAAACTCCAATTAGCATGGAGTGACGAGGATGTCAAAATTTCATTTTCAATAGCCGATATGATTATCCTTTAATGGTCTCGAGCAATCTTCACTTAATTCACAAGTGCTAATTTTTGAAATGGAGTTATGTAAATGTATACTTCTTCGCACCATGAACCTACTCAATGTGTGAATCTAAATTAGTAGAGCAGTGAGTTTCAATGTCCAAGATAAAAAAAAATAGAATAATTTGTACAATTAAAGTCTAGAAGGTTAAGGTGAAACCCTCCATTTTGTTTCTACTTAGTTATTGAATACAAGGTGTCACTTATCATGACAACATCATCGATCTTTGGCGCTTATGGGGGCCCTATCATACACATGCATCACCAGAGTCTTCATAAGAACTCTGGGGCGAGGGCCAAGGTGAACCCGGCTTACCGATGCTATTTGTTTCATGATCTATGGGTCTACTGGAGCTACCCCCTTCGATCAATTAGCCAAGATTTTGACCGGATACGAAATCACTGGTGCTCGATCTAGTGGTATTTTTATGGGGATTCTATTTATCGCTGTAGGATCCCTATTCAAGATGGCCGGAAGGTTGCTGACCGGATACGAAATCACTGGTGCTCGATCTAGTGGTATTTTTATGGGGATTCTATTTATCGCTGTAGGATCCCTATTCAAGATCACTGCAGTTCCTTTTCGGGTGGCTGTAGGACGTATATACTAATTGGTTTGACTTGTATCCATTTTTTTTAATAAATCTAATCTAGTTATATCTCTACCATAAAGTTTGTTATATTTTTAATTTTGCCATTTTCATGTTTACTTACGTGTATATATAATAGATGATGAAATTTTTTCGTAAAATTTTTGTCTTCGTCACTGTCTGAACATGGATTCACTTCCACAAACATGAGCAACCGCCTGTTTTTTTGTTTTTGATTTTATTTTCTTCTCGTTTGTTTGATTTTCTGTCTTTTTTTTTTTTGTTTTTAGTTATTTCCTTAGCATTACTTGTCCAAAATTTCCAATAAATATTCTTTGCAAATTTGATATAATCACTAACATCTTTATTGATTATTAATTTAATACCGGCCAAGGTGCTTATAATATTTAGTCACTGTCACAGCAACAAAACAAAAGGTAGAAAGCTTCAAAAAAAATTTAAACTTTTACAAATTTATGACCACCAGAGCCCATTAGATTCGTTTTTTTTTGTATGCGTCTCCAAAGCTACGAATAAATATATTAAATCGATACAAATAAATATATTAAATCGGATGGTAAATACAAAAAAAAGGCACTAAGCCAGGTCGATGCCATCGTTCGGTGTCTGTCACCTCCATACTCATCTCATCAAATTATTGGTTTTTATATACTTTAGACTATAAAACAACCCAAAGTTACTCTTAACATGACGTGAGGTTTTGGAGAAAATCGTGCAAGTTGACTTACCATGGAGGCGCGAACAATATGATATCAAGTTAGTTCTATCTTTTGGTTTCCACATCATCATTCATAAACTTTTTTTTTATGACAAGGAGAACCCTCGGTCACTACCCTTAGGGTGTGCATAGAGTAAATCCCCTTTCTATGCAATAGCTCGCAAACCACATAGAAGAGGTAACCTACACTAGGCAAGTTCGGTGCGACGAGCTCGACCTAGAAGGCAAACCCCTTGCTTTCGTTGGCAAGAGATTTCATACTTGAGACCTCCAACGTGGAAGCCTTAAGCCCAAACCACTGGGCCATCCCGAAGGGTATCATCATTCAGAAACTTATTCAGCTCGAAATCAAGTAAAATAATGAAACAAGACTCTACTACGCACGTAACAAATAAAGATAGCAAATTTCATCTTCATGATTCTATTTCCAGTCTAAAATTAGCCAATAGCTCAAAAAACATCAATTTTACACAAATTATAGTCAATGTACACAGGATTGTTCACTGCATATACAATACTACATCTACCATATGCCCTTTTTGTCTCTGACGAATGTAATATATACAAAAGTGTGACATCCCAGCTTAAGATAGGAAGTCCCACGTCAATAAAAACACAGAAGAAATGTCAGATAGATAAATAAGTGACATGTTTCAAAGTCATGTGGGTCTAGCCTCGGCAGATAATATCACTAGCGAGCTTGGCCGTTAGAAAGAGTTCATTTATGCTTTTCCCTTGCTTTATAGAAGCACTTATATTTTCAGTTCCAAGTAAGAAAACTACTATTTGAGGAATTATTGGCTGCTGCAGATGTACTAGGATTCAGCTCCGGCGAAGAAATGCAGGGAAGTATTTCGAGTGTAGAACGGGGAGAGTGGTGGGAAGCTGCTCCATAATCGCACGTTACAGAATGTGATTGGTGGCTTGTTTCACTGGAAAAGAAACACAAGTTTCCCTTTGTTGCATAAGATGAGTATAATGGTCAATGGCTTACTCAAAACAAATTAATTGGAACGATCGATGATTTTATTGAATATAAGGTACTCTTGACATAAACCAAACGTTTACGAAAGAAAAAGAAAAGGGGTCGAATAATCACCATTACCCGTTATACAGAGATTTTGTGTGCCTAGATGATCTTCCTGGTGAAAGTAGATTCAATTCCATGTTATGGTTTGTTAGGTCCTTTGGACTCTGCAAAAATGTCGTAAAAAAATGTAATGAATTGAAAGTTGAAACAACTCGAGTATCACAGTTTAAGTTATTAACAGAAAACGAAGAGAAATTAATAGCATTATGTTAAGCATATATCAGCTTGATTGTAGCACTCACGTGTAATTTCATCCGAGAAAAATCTTCCGAGCAACTTGAAACAATAGTACTATGTTCACGCGAATTAGTATTACTTAAGAAAGGATGCTCAAGTAGCATCAGAGCTGTTGGCCGATCTTCTGGTTTCCTCTGAAAGCAGCACCGGAGGAAATCCTTGCCTTCCGAAGACAACGTTTCTGGTAGAGGTGGTGATTTGTTAAGTGCACTGAACATAGCTTTCACCTAAAAAATGAAGAAGAAAATATACGCGATTATTTACACATCACAATTGGAAGGACGAAAAATTTAACTCCCGTAGAGATCAGACCAGTTTGACCATGATTTATGCTGTGGTATGCTGCTCGGGCTCTTTCACGTAAGCAATTAGTCTTGCTTGTGTCTTCTAAGCTATGCTGCTCGGAGTCTTCAAAAATAGCGTATAGCATTTTTGGAGAGTCCGAGCAACATAACTTCTGAGGTTTTGATGCAAGTTTGTGGAAATGTAATGGGATCAAAGTTTTTTAACACGGCTTACCCCGTCTAATCCACTCCAAGGGGGCTGTCCAGTGAACATTTCAATTACCGTACAACCTAGACTCCATATATCAATAGCACAGGCAAGCTCTGGATTGGCATCTTTCCGTAGCATCGCCTGCATTACCTGCACGAGACGAAAAAGAATAAAATCTTTAGAACATGCGATAGAAAACAGCTCGATAGTATTAGAAAGTAGCTTCAGAATACCTCCGGAGCCATCCAGTGTGGACTTCCTTTCAGAGATAGCTCAATTGCATGGCCCGACAGCTGAAAAAGGAAGCGAAATCATGTTAGTTACTGCAGTAATGGTAGGCGAGAAAAAGTAATGCTGTATCAGCTTTAAAGTTTTATTCTACACGAGAAATGAAATTGACCGAGGACAACGGGATCATGGTTATCGAGCCATATTTTGGGTGCTTGTATTACTTCTGAGTAGAAAAGATTTCTGCTTTTCTTCATTTTCTAAAGGATCCGTTTAGGGAGCCATATTTTGGGTGCTTGTATTACTTCGGAGTAGAAAAGATTTCTGCTTTTCTTCATTTTCTAAAGGATCCAATCACCTCAATATTAATTACGCCTCGTCCAAAATGATTAATTCTGGAGAGAGGGAAATCATTCGAAACTAGCAACCTTAATAGATAAAACATACATCTCATGTCATGCAACATGTAGGAGTTATGCAACAGAACTCAAAACACTACAATAAAATAAAGAAAGAGATGAGCACATTCAATTATGCTTTAAAAATTTCCATACATGTTTTGCCAATCCAAAGTCTGCAAGCTTGACGATTCCCGATGCATCAACAAGCAAATTTGCCCCCTTAATGTCCCTATAAAGTGTATAACATCCAGCCATAAGAGTTATGATCATATCAGCTAACCAGATAAAACATTTATTGTAGACAATAAGATACGATAAAATCCTGTAAATCAATCATTAAATAGAAACTACCATATTATGATCTTTGTTAAAACTGGCAATTTACCTGTGAATCGTCTTAGTACTGTGCAAGTAAGTCAGCCCTGATACTATATGCCTAGTAAAATTTCGAACTATCGACTCAGTCATAGCTCCACCATGATCCCGGACAAACTTATTAATTGATCCTGGATGAACATATTCCAAATATATGCAAAATCTATCTTCCATCTGAACAGACAAAAGCACTTTATCCATTAAAATTTTTCGAAAAGAGATGTTCAAATAGTTGGTATAAGATGGTATGAAAGAAGTTCTTACTATTTCACTGCCGTAATATTGAACAATATTTTGGTGCTTCAACTGTCGGAGAACTCTTATTTCCTAAGACAAAATAAAAAACATAAATGTATATTAAATAAATATATTTCTCGCCATGTGTCTTGTAATTTACAATGTAAAGACTAATTTTAAGATTGTACCCGATAAGCAGGAGAATAGTACTAACCTGTTCTAGCTGCTTTATACATTCGGCAGATTTGGGATCATCTGGATTGAGATCAACTTCTTTCATTGCACACAAAGCACCGGTTTCGCTAAAAGAGGAGAAACAAAAATGTTATATTGAGCGCAAAAGATTGGAACTAGCAAAAGAGCTTACTTTAATACATACCGGTTTGTAGCTTCGTAAACACTTCCATAAGTACCACGGCCTAAAAGTTTCCCCTTTTGCCATTGACCTTTTACATATGGTATATCTGGTTTATCTGTATTGTTACTTGTGGTAGGTAGCTGTGGCTGTTTTGGAACTCCGGGTGGAAGGGGTAGAGGATGCACATTATTGCCTTCAGGCCAATCCACAGGACTTTCCGGGAGTGATTTGTGATGTGAATGCACAGCAACATTTTGGTGATTCCAAGTTCTGGTTGCTGGATTTCGTCTAGTTGGGCTACTACGGGGAGAATGATCAGCACTTTGTGTAACCCTTGCGGTCAAAAGTTGCGCAGAATAACCTACCCATCTATCCGAATAAGCGTCTGAAGGTGATGATGCCTGATGAAATGTAGGATGGAAAAGGTCTAATGTGCTATATCGTTTTGGGCTAAGATTCGGACTTGTAAAACCACTGCCTGGAGCACTTCTAACAGGGACATTAAGCCTGAAATTCTCTTCAACACCTTCAGAATTCTGATCCTGACTGAAACGTCGACGGCGATAGGTCGGAGTAGATGATCTTCTATGCACAGGATTTGCCAACTCCACCGGAGCTTGATGAGAAGGATCCCTGCAACACGCCATATTTGAACATTGACATATATTGCTAATTGGATTTGTTTTCAAAATTATCATCTCCAAGTAAAGTGTTTCTATCTAAACAAAACCAGCAGCCCCCATGATTTACTATTAAGACTAAGTTGACATTGATAACACATTCCTTTAGTTTTTGCGTTTCAATGACGAGGGGGTATTTATCATTTCTGATAAATTGTTCTTCCAAGATAGGTCAGGCACAAGGGATCAATAATTCTATTAACCGGTTTGACAGGAAAAACCAGACCAATTCCTTCGAAACAGACAGACCAATTACTTTCCATCATAACTACCGTTTCCAATGTCATACTAGCATCAACAATCTTCATTACAATAAATGTATTAGTTGTGAATTACCTCCACAAATATGAAAAATTGGTGATGAACAGATTCGAACATCAACCATTACCTACAACACGCCTTCTGGATGCAGCAAGGATAAAGTGAAAAGGGAAAAGAAGCTCTTAAACTCTACCAACTGGAGTTTCACATAGCTAATTCCAAGTTGAGATAGAAGAGGATGATGATTATCATAAACTGATGCTGGTCTGAAACTTGTTAAGACATGATAGTCCTCTTAACATCGAAAACCATCTCAGTTTTCTTACCAGACACATTAATTAGTTAGAAGTACTAGAAACAAAAGACAAAAAGTTAAGAGTAGAATGAAATAGACACACAACATTTAGAGGTGTTTGTCTAGGCTTATAAGCTGATCACATTATCTAATGAGTACCTTTTTCGCTTATATATGCGTGTTAGGTACCAGACACACTTGAAAGCCTAGTACTTATTAACGAAAATCAGTCGAAACTCATTAGTTGGTCAGCTCCAACTTATGACACTTTAGATTTGACTAAAAATTTTATTATTTTATCCCAAGTATCTTTTGTAATCTCCGAAATACTCTCTTCAAGACAGAACAACTAACTCCCCCTCCATTCTATTCATGTCGTTCGTCTTTGTCATTGTAGATTCTTATTTACCAAAACACAGCAGATGTTTACCATCATTTTCAACACTTCTATCCAAACACGTAACAACTTGTAAATATGTTTCATTCTTTCATGCTTATCAGCTACGTTAGGATACAGCCAGTTAATAGTGATCAAAATTGAAACATTTCCTCATCACAAGCAAAAATAGTGATCAAGAAATTAAAACAACAGACCTTATAACAGTAGGATTTGAAGCATCCCCTTGGCTTTCATGCTTATCATTTACGTTAGGATACATCCATTTAATAGTGATCAAAATTGAAACATTTCCTCATCACAAGCAAAAATAGTGATCAAGAAATTAAAACAACAGACCTTATAACAGTAGGATTTGAAGCATCCCCTTGGAGTACTCTGGTAGGCAAATTAGTATCACTAGTACATTGTTTTGGCACACAATTGAACTCAGGCAATGGCAAAGGCTGAGGCTCGACGTATTTAGACCAGTGATAACGCTGTTGACACCGAGCTGATTGAGACCCTGATGATCCTGAATTCTTATAGGACTTGGGAGAAACTGGCATGGATTGAGAGCCAATATTATTTGGCTGCAAATCAACCTCATCATCACCAACATGTCTCAATTTACGTAGGCGAGTAAGACGCCTTCCTCCTCCACTTCCATAAGTCTTAGGAGACTCATGAGAAGGTGAAGTAGATGCAGAAGAACTTGAAAACAATGAAAATGCTTTCCTTGAAAATGGCATTTCAATTATTGAGACACGAATTCAGGATTTAGAGTCAGTGGATTCAGAACGAGTATCAAATATATGTACTAAAGAATCAAACAAAAATTAGAACAATATAACATGCTTCTATTACTAAACAAAACATGTCATGGGGACAAAATTGAGCCAAAAAAAATTCAAGAATGAAACATTGTGCTTCTATGACTAAAAACATGCCATGGTGACAAAAACTGGGAGCAAAAAAATCCAAGAATTGCTTGTGGGGCTCAAAATAAGTAGTAATATAGAGTAGAAACTACATCACTTTGCTTCTATTAGTACTAAAAAGATGCCATAAGGACAAAATTTGAGGGCAAAAATCCAAGAATTGCTTGTGGGGTTCAAAATAAGTACTAATATAGATCACAAACTAGGTCACTTGACTTCTATTAGTACTAAATAAAAACATTCCATAAGGACAAAATTTGAGGGCAAAAATCCAAGAATTGCTTATGGAGTTGTGGGATTTAGCCTTAAAGCCATGGAAACTCCTAAAAATTGGATAATGGGGTTGAAGAAATTAGACCACTATATGCTTCCATAAGTACTAAAAACATGCCATGGTGGCAAAAAATTGTCTTTTTTTCAAGAATTGCTTGTGGGGTTGTGTAATTTAGCCTTAAGAGCATAGAAACTCCCAAAATTGGATGATGGGGTTGAAGAAATTAGACCAATATATGCTTCTATTAGTACTAAAAACATGTCATGGTGGCAAAAAATTGTCTTTTTTTTTCAAGAATTGCTTGTGGGGTTGTGGGATTTAGCCTTTAGGCCATGGAATGGAAAGTCTTTCAAGAATGAATGATGGGGGTTAAAGGGTAGTTGTTGAAAGCCTCCATAGAAAACTCTAATTCCTTTTTTTATTGTCAAATGTTTGAATATCTAAATACACTTACTATGTGAAATTGGAAGTCAGAAACACGATATCTTGTTTTGTTTCTTCTTGGATTTAAAGTCAATTTGTCAGTATACGTGTGTGAACATCCTTAAAAAAGAGACAAATTTTTCCATTCTTTACCATGTCAAAGTTGACAATTGACAAGTACTAAATACCGTGTGAAAATAGAAAAACAATAAAAATTACACGTACTATAAAACGACGCCATGTCAGTGAAGTCAGCCGGTCATGAGTCATCGACTACGATTGCGGTGAAATTGTAAATACTTCTTTATTTTTTATCAAAAATTTTGAGTTCAAGTCTGTAGATATTGATAAATTTTTGTATATTGTCATTCAAAAGTATCTTAATTATATTTTATACCTATAGTTTGGCTAATTATATTTCATAACTATAGTTATAGCAACATTTATATAATTAGCAATGCAATTTTGTAATTTTTTTAAGCGTTTGTATATTTTGTTGTAAAATTTGTGCACAACATTTGTATAATTCGTTATACAATTCATAGTGTTTATATATTTCACTATATAATTTGATTCACGCACAATTTTTATATAATTGTGCATAATGTTTGTATAAATATCACGAATTAGACAAAAGTTAAACTGTAATTATAGCTAGATATTTGCCGTGAGTCATAAACAATTCAAACTATAGATATGTTAGCTGATTAGCTAGTATATGTTTACTTATCCGTAAAATTTTTCCTAATTATAATTGGCTTCATTAGAAGTTACTCTATAATTTATTTATTAAAGTGAGACTTTTTGAGGAAATTTGAATTCAATCAAGCTCTAATCCGAATACTATATTGAACGGTCCGCAATCACCTTTTAAAAAAAAGTGTTGAATACTTCAACCATATTAATGTACGGTATTTCTAATTTTTTGAAGAATTTGCTTAATGATTTGAGATATTTTTTTGTTAAAAGAAGTACAAGTTGGAGCTGGCTAGCTTAGATAATTTAATTAACTAGTTTCTCTGTCTAAGTCATGTGGTCCACGACTTAGTAAAATAATTTTAATATTATCAAAATAAAAATTTTAATAAAGAATAAAATATAAATTCTTGGAAATAGTCATGACGTAACTAGAAAATTGCTTCGTGTTCATAAAGTACTTCGAGATAAAGAGGAGTGACTTATGTATATAGAATATTTGAAATCTAATGATTTGATAAATTTGAATTGTTCAAAAAGCATTTTTATTTTTATTTTTAAGATATGAGATTTTACCTAAAATGAAAGAATTCCATTCATTCTACTATTACTTTCGCGATGACTATCTTAAGTTACTATGTACTCACCAAGAGAATAAATATAGCAAGATCGTGTCTTACTGTATATTTTCTCCGTCCAATAATAGTTGTCTATTGTTGACTTGACACGGAGATTATGAAGCAATAAATGATAAGGATAATATTACCAAATCACAATTTAAAATTTTGTAATAAATATATACAATATTTTAAAAAATGTAATAGGAAAATGATTATAATTAATGATAAAGGTAAACTAAGAACTATAAATATAAAATTATCTCTTGATTTCATAAATAAAATAATATTGTTAAATATTTATTTTTAGTATAGTCGACAAATAAATATGTACAAGAGAGTACATATTTCTTGTTATGGTAGGAATTTTGTTAATAAATGAAAAATACTCTTCTTAAATACAGGCTCTTTGAAAATTGCTCTACCAAACATAAAAGAAAGTAAAGTAGCTTAATTATATTTTTAATTTTTTGCTTAGAATTTTTACATCGTTTAACTATAATTATCAACTTACACACGTAAAAACTCATGATTCATCATAGGTCAAGAAGTCAAATCATACACATTTAATTAATTCAAACCTAACTTAAAATTCACATTGGATTAATAAGCTTTGGTAGGAAAAAAGCTAATCAGGAGACTAATATGATTAATTACCATTAAAAACTAGGTCTACTAGAGCTATAATTACGCAGATTAAAAGTCAATATATATTAAAGTTGAGTCAAATATATCTTCTTATGGACAATTTTTCTTGCCCTTCGCTTTGTTTGATGTTGGGTAGCTTCTTAATTTTTGTAAGGCAATTGTCAACATGCTTAATTGTTGAAAAAATTATGCTTTACTATCTGGATTAAGATAACTTACAAATCGGTCATGTTATCATATATTATTCAGATGTTAAATTAGAACAAACCATTTAATATTAGAACGCTTTATTAATCTTAACTGAAACAAGTCTAATCAATTGTTAGCTATCAAGAGTTTAATAATCACTATGAAATATACACACACGTGTTAACCATATTTTGATCATATTTATGAAAAATAACCACTGAAAGTTTAAATTCACATTAAAAATTTTATGACACTACATGGCGGAAGAGAGTAATAATTACTAGTTCGGATGAACTCATGAATTTTTGTTTCGAGCTTATATCTATATTAGAAAATTCATTGAATATGTGCAAATATTATTTAATATGAACCCAACAATTATGGATTTAATGCCAAGTTCAAGACTCATAAACTATGCATTCATGCCCTCGAGTTTCATTCGTGGAATTTGAAACTCCATGGCAATATTTATTTATGTGCGTAATAAGAAAAAATAGAGCTTGGATCTCATAGGAAAAGGGTATGATTCACTGACTTTGATAAGATTATACCATTAATGTTTCTAGCAAATTCATAACCAAAATCATTTCATCTTACAATAATGTAAAGATATGTTCTTCATTTGTTAACCGTTTAGTTCATATATGATAACCTTTGAAGTTTATTGTTTGAATAAATAATTAATATTACTTTAATTTAATAAATAATTAATCGACAAGTCTTTATGAATATAATATCTAAACTTAAAATTCTATATTACTTGTACAACCACATACAATTAAAATTTGGAAATAAAATTAAGGCAACTAAAACCAGACATGTTCATATATCCCTGTTGACATCCAATTTTGATCGATTTATAGTTCATTTTAGAGTGTCATTTAATTAAAATAGGTAACTTTATTTATATTCAATTATTTGTGTATTTCTAACATTCTTTGCTATTATTTTATTTCTAATGTTATATAAATTTTTTATTTTGCTTAGTCAATTCTAAAGAAGTTCATTAATTGATCTAATTTAATTCACTGTGTATTTTTAAAATTCAAAATCCACCCCCTGACCTCACATGTCCCCTTCCTTTTTTATTTTACCTTACTTTTACTTTATCTTTTTTCTTTTACTTATCTTTTTCTTTTATGTGTGACCCATGTGTCTCACCAATTCTCCTTCTTCCACTCCCAACCCTCTCTCATCTTCTTTCTTCAAACAAGAAGTTACACGACCAACGGAAAGAAAAAATTTCAGCGAAAAAAAAAATCAACAACCCAACATTCAGATTCAAATTCAAAATCTCAATTCTCAACTCCAATTTTTTGTATAAATACCACCTCTTGAATCTGTGAAAGGAGAGGATTTTTGGGGGAGAATTTTTTTAGGATTTTTGGGTCGGCTTCCTCCAATTTTATTTTTTCTTTTGCCTAGTGCCAAAACTCAGATTAGCAAACCAGAAACTGAGTTTCATTCCTCTATTTTGTCAAGCTCGTGGTGGAAAATCATTTTTCTAACTCGTCTTGTCCCGTTCGCTGCTCCACAAAAGGTAATAAGCTCAAACTTGTTCTCCTTCGTTCCGTTTAAATCTCGTAGGATGTTTGATGGTGAAATAAATTCTAATGTTCTATTGAAATCGTTTATTTATGTTTGTTCTGCTGTGACTGAAATTCCTATGACGTTGACTTGCTAATACTGTCGTATTATTTTTATTGAGCATTTTTTTTAGAGTCATAAACATGTTTCTAGGCTGAAATGTTCTCACTTTAATATTGGTTTCATATTTTTCATTTAGCCAAAGTTGTCTCTGTCTTAAATTTTCTTAGCAGACTATATTTTTTAAAGATACAATGTACAAATTTGACCCTAAACTTGACGCAAAATTATAAGTTGGAACGAGTGCACAAATAGACACTCCAACTTGGCAATTCCTGAATATTTAAACACAACTTGCTGATGTGGCACATCGTGTGTTTAACACGCAAACGAGGCGCGTGTGTCCATATTTTTTGAAGGCACAATATACAAATTTGACCCTAAACTTGGCGCGAAATTATAAATTGGAACTCAAACTTTCAAAGTGTACAAATAGGCACTTCAACTTGCCCATTCTTGAACATTTAAACACAACTTGCTCACTAATTTTCAAAAAATTTTTTTCTAGTTTTTGACATTAAATTTTTTTTTTTCATAATTTGAAATATTTTTTAAAAATAAATATTTAAATTCTTTTTTGGCAGGTGAGAGGGTAAAGGCAGGGGGTTGGGGGATAAGGCCCAAAGTGGTGTAAAAAATAAAAATTTTATAATTTAAATTTTTATGTAAAATTAAAATTTTTAATATTTGAATTATTAGTAAATATACATTTCAATTTTTTTGTATGAGAGTTGGGGTGGGACTGTGGCGGGGGCTGGGTAGGGGACATAAGGTGGAGTAAAAATATATTTAACATTTGAATTTTAATTTCTTTTTGTATGGGGATGGAGCCTTGGGGTGATGAGGGGCTTTTGGGGGGATGAGGGGCTTATGGGGGGTTGGGGTTGGATAAGACGCTAATTGAAGCAAAAAATAAATTTTTTTATAAAATTAAAACTTTTAATATTTGAAATTTTTTTGTAAATATACATTTTAATTTTTTTTGTATGGAGTGGGGGTGGTATTGGGGCTGTGACGGGGGTTGGGGGTTGGGGCCTGTGGCGGAGTGCTGGGTGGGGGATGGGGAGCCTGAGGTGGAGTAAAAAAATAAAATTTATAAAAATTTAAATTTTTCATAAAATAATTTTTTTTGTATGGGGGTGGGGGTTGGGGGATGAGGGTCCGTGGTGGAGTAAAAAATTTAAATTTCTTTGTAAAATAATTTTTTTTGTATGGGGGTGGGGATGGGGGGGTTTGGGGATGAGGGTCCGTGGTGGAGTAAAACATTTAAATTTTTTTGTAAAATAATTTTTTTTGTATGGGGTGGGGGGCTGGGGGGATGAGGGTACTAGATGGAGTAAAAAATTAAATTTTTCATAAAATAAATTTATTTTGGTTAATCACAATGTTTCTTTTAATTTTCTTCTTTTTTTAACTATAAATAGGTGAAATAGTGTTAGATGACTTGTAAAGGGTTTTGCTTGCATGGAACAACGTGACATCGCGTAATTGGATGAAAAAACACATCACAGCTGGTGTAACTTACGCGCTTGCACTACTGGACAGCTGTGCCTAGTTGATCAATGTTAGAACCCGCATTTCGTGCATTGGAACAATTATGAAAACTTGGGACCAAAGTGACATTATTGAAAAATTTGGGACCAAAGTGGCATTATTGAAAAGTTTAGGACCAAAGTGGCATATTTGGAAAGTTTAGGACCAAAGTGAGATTATTAAAAGTTGAGTTCTTGAAGATAAGATGGGACCCACTTGGGTGTGTGCCAACTTCTAATTGGACCAAGTGGGGCCCACTTGACTTGTGTTGGATTCCAATTGGACCAAGTGTGGTGTGGGCCATGGACACTTGGCCAAAGTTGGTCTATATATAGGAGATAATATCTCCTATGTTCTTAGCATTTCCATACTTAGAAAAATCTTGAAAAAAATAGGAACAAGTTGTAGAGAAAAAATCAAGAACAACTCATGGCCAAGAACTTGGAAATTCAAAATTCATTTTCTTCCATTTCAAATTTATTTTGATGATACAAACCTACTATATTGGGTCTCCTTAGTAGCTTGAAGGTGTTGTTGAAGCAAGAAAGCATTTATTCTTCACTTTTGGAACCCTAGCTCATTTGTGAAGTTGAAGTGAAAAAGGTATGATTTAATCTTGTTTTATGTGTTAATAAGGTTCTATGTATGTTGTAGCATGTTGAAATGAAGGAAAATCATGAAGACTTGAATATTGGAATTGAGTTGTGTGGGTGGATGGTGTAGCCGTGTGGTGTGGTATATGTTAAATTGTGTTGTATTGTGTTGGAATTTATGAATTGATGTTAGTTAGCATAATATGATCATGGTAAAGTGAAGAAAGTATTGGAAATCATCTATATGCATATGTAGAAAATATTGAGGTCAAATGAGTACATGTATGTTATATGGTGTTATGTTGTGTTGGAATTATGTATGGAAGCCTAGTTAGTGTATTATGATCATTGTCGTGTGAAGGAATGGATGGAAATCATCTAAAAGTATATGTGAGTAGGCTGTCCGATTTTGTAAATATGATTTAATGATGATTCTTGGAGTTATTGTTGTGATATTGACTATTTGAATTGATATTTGATGTGGTTGGGTTGTTGTTGTTGGTTGATTTGAGCCGAGTTGATACTCGGGGCAGCCTATTTTTAAGGGGAAATGCTGTCGAATTTTTTGTAGAATTAGGGACAAAATTGAAGTATAATGCCCCACAAGTCTTTAGCTAATTGTTTGGCGTCGTTGTGAATTGTTTGTATACTTTGGACGTCCCGAAGCTTAAGTTGAATTGGGTTTGCATTTGGATTATTTTGGAGAGTGTTTGAGGTATGTAAAGCATCTCTTTTCTTTTTGGCATGTTTTAGTTAAACGTAGGTTATGTTATGAGTCTTGAGGGAACTTTATTCTTGACCTTCAGGCTTGTATGTGATTTGTGTTTGTTCTTTGGCATTTTTATGATACTTTGTCATAATCTTTATTCTTATGTCCTTTGAAATTGTTAAGTTGTAAGAATATGTGGCATTTGAGTAATTTTGAAAAGAATTTATTTTCTATTGGTTTTAAACTTGTAAAAGTCTGTAACTTTTGATAGAAAGTTCGGATTGCTTTGAAATCTGTTTTGAAATGCTTCGTAGTATTTTGTATTATCTAGGTTAATTATGTTCCTTTTAATTTGGGCTAGTTTGGGTTTCCAGTGGCTGTGGGACCCGCGATACCCTTTTATGAAATTCTGGTAGCTTTGAAAGAATTTGGCATAGATATTGTTTTGATTTTTGCATATGAATATTTTACTTATGTTTGGGATTTATGATAATAATTTTGTGCATATGATATACTCCGATGTTAAGTTGTGTTTGACGGTGGGTATGGGGACGGCGATACGTAACGCTTGGCTCACTTGTCTGTTATGTGGTGTTTGATGTTATGCTATGATAGGTGTGTACGGGGACGGCGATACGTAATGCTCGACTCGTCTATGCTATTTTTGTATAGGAGCGTGTGAGACAGGGACGGCGATACGTAACGCCTGGCTCACTTACGCTATTTTTGTATGATGATATATGAGACAGGGACGGCGATACGTAACGCCTGGCTCACTTATGCTATTTCTGTATGATGATATATGAGATAGGGACGGTAATACATAATGCCTGGCTCACTTATCCTATGTTTGATATGTAACGGGTAGGTGACCATGTTTCCTGTGCCCTATGCATGATTGGTATTCTGGAAAGTAGACGGTTTATGATTTGAATCTTGAAAGTAGACATGTTGATATTTTTGGATATATACTTGCTCTCTGTACTTTTTGTTTTAGATATCCCTCAGTTCCATGTAATGGGAGGTAAGTATATCGGTATTTTGGATATGCATTTACCTTTATACTTTGGCCTTGTTTGCTATACAACTTTATGTTTTGTATCCTCCGCTTGCATATTCAGTATTTATTTTTTTGGAAAGTAAGTATTTTGTGATTTTTGATATGCATGGTTTGTATTTTGGAAAGTAAGCATTTTGATATTTTGGTTATGTTTCGGATTACTATGATTTTGCTTCAGTTATTGCTTTGATTTATATTTTGTATTTTCTGCTTTACATATTGGGTACATCTTTCGTGCTGACCCCCCTTTCTTCGGGGGCTGCGTTTCATGCTCGCAGGTTCTTACACACAGTGGGTGACTCATCAGCTTAGGACATCCTTCTGCAGTTTGAAGTGCTCCCCTATTTCGGAGCCTACTTTTGGTATATGTACATTTTCGTTCACTGCATTATATATGTATCTATTCAAGGGTACGATGCAGCTCTATCCCGCCCTGTGATTCTGTCAGTCTGTTAGAGGTCTATGGATACATACACGTATAGGTTGCGCCCAGATTATCTGATTAGACTTGCATAATACGTTTGGCATTTTTGATAGGCGTTTCTACCCACCATAGCGGCCTCGTCAGCCCATATTTGCACATGATACTCTTTGGATTCTATTTGGTCTCGGTTGACATATTTTAGTATGCCGGTCATTTTTGGATAATCTGAGAAATATAAGTAAAGCTGTTTGTAAATTTCCTTAAAATTTTAGATATGTCTGATCAGATTTGATAATAGGTTTGATGTTTGTGTTAGCTAAGAGAAATATAAGTAAAGGTGTTTGTAAATTTCCTTAAAATTTTAGATATGTCTGATCAGATTTGATAATAGGTTTGATGTTTGTGTTAGCTAAGCTACCTAATTTGAAGGGTTGGATTTATGATTGTGTCTTGGTGCCTATCCGGGCACTAGTCACGGCCCACGGGGTTTGAGTCATGACAATCAAAAACGAACAAGTTGGAGTGCATATTTATGCACTTTGAAAGTTTGAGTTTTAACTTATAAGTTCGCTCCAAGTTTAGGGTCAAATTTGTGTATTGTGCATCGCGTGGGGGCCACGCACCCCCAATCCTTTATTTTTCTTTCTTCTTCAATTCTTTCCTCTTCCCTCACGTGTACATCTCTCTCTCCCTTCTCTTCTTCTTCTTCGATGACCCATAACAGCAAACCAGAAAATGCCAATAATCCAAGATTCCTCCAACGTTCCCTTCATTCTCCGTACATACGTGTCACAAGCTCCCCTCTCCTTTGCCCTTGCTCGAGATCAAGCCATCCACTTATCCCTTCCCCAATGGTGAAGATCCTTGTTGGGATATTCTTGATTCCATAAGAGGATAGAATTTAGGAGATTTCGAATTCGAAATTTGATAAAAACACTAATTTCAGCCCTGTTTTGGAACCCTAGAAAATCCCCTATATATATTCCCTTTTTCAAAATCAAAGGCAGCAGTGGATAATTGGAAAACCCTAGAAAATCACAATCAAGTTCTACCTCAAAAGAAGTATTCAAAACCCAAGAAAGTATCTTATTTTCGAGGCCTCGTTTCTTTTGAAAAGAAAGGAAGTCTGTCGATCCCCAAAGCGTTCGAAACCAGAACGTCTAAGAGTTCATCCGAAAGGTTTGTCATCCCAGCTTCACTGCTCCAATATAGGTAATATCCCCATTCGAGTTTCTACTAATGGTTCTGGTTGTTTAAGTTATGAATAGTAATATTCAAGTCGATACACCCTGAGGTGACTGTGGTTTGGTTTAATATACTATCAACATCTGTTCGTTAGTTATTAAGATGATTCAGAGTGTTGTTACCATTTTGCTCACTGTTTTGTTCAAAAACCATATTACAGTTTATCTTTGATGATGATTATCTGCCTGTGAGGTGTTGCTATATTGTTTTTCTTGAGAATACGACCTACCCCAGTATGCTCTTGAAGTCATTGGCCTCAGTTTCTACTAGACTTTTCTTGGAACCAAATTCTGGGTCGCAAATAATAATATACATGTCTCTACTATGTTGAAATTGCTGGAAAATGTTAAACGCCTGCTGCTGTTTCTCTGATTGCTGTCTTACTAAGGTGTAGCTACTGTTAAGTTAGTGATGTTGTGGTGTTGTTGATTACTGGTTGTTAAGGCGTTTTTCCAAAATCATAGGTTCATCTAACTACAAGGGTCTTGTTTAATACTGGTTTCACGTTTCTGTTTGAGTCTTTGTCATGTTTGGTCGATTTCAAGTTTGTTTTAGTTAAATGATATTTTAGAATGGTCGTTTGAGTTATCCTACTTAATTCAATTATTTTCAAACTCAGCAAGATCTGAAATTGTCATTATGTTGTCTTGATCCAGTTTCTGCTAGCTGTGTTTGCTTTTAATAGTTATCTACTGATCTCGATGTGAAAAGGAGATGCTGGCTGGACTCTCAAGCTAGTTTCCCTCTCTGTTTTGTCCTAAATATGCTATGTACTATTGTTATGTGTTGTTGAGTCTTTGTTTAGTGTTAGGAGTAAGCTATCGCCCTCATGATAATTTCATCGGGGATTTTCTTTTTTGGGGGGGTTAATTGTTGGCTCCTTTATTCACATTTTTCTTTTTTTTTTTTACAGGTGTTTGTTCTTGTTCCTCATGTTTGTTACTAATACTTGGTGGATAATCATCTTAGTTTGAATGTAAGTGTGTGGAATTATTTGCTTATATGTTCACTTGTTTTTGTATGCATCGGATATACACTAAGTGTATATTACAGGGAATAGGGCCTTAAGCCCATTTATTTTCTCAACAGGCAGCAGCAGATGGGCCGGTTTAAAGTGCTGTGCAGGCCCAAAAATTAGAATTAGGACAGATTTGAATTTGGACCTGTCAAGCCCAATTTTTATTCCCTTTATCTTTCCTTACTTTATCATTCTATTTGTGATACTTTTTGTTCTGTTTACTAACTCTCATTGGTTATTTGTATTATTATTATTATTGGTTTAATCTAATTAATTTTTCCAACATGCTTGCCATTTCACGTTAATTTCCTATTTTTGATCTCTCTTTAATGTTAGATTTGCTTCTATGAAATTAAACTTTAGTGATATCTCTTTTAAAAAATGGGTCAACTATTTAGTCTATTTCTTTTCAAAACTAGCCTTTTTTCAGATTTGGTCAATTATTTTTTAAGACAGTCAAATTTTTGAACTTAGTCAACTTTAGCAGACTTAGTTAATTTTGCAAAGATAGTCATTTTTTAAAAATCTAGTCAATTCTCTTAAATCTGGTCAATTTTTCAAGCTTATCCAATTCTTTAAAATTTAGTCAATATTTTGCCAATTTATTTAACTTTTTCAAACTTAGCCTTCCTTTTAAAATTCAGTCAACCTTTTCCAAAGTTAGTCAAAATCTTTAAATCACCGATCAACCGCAAGTTAGCGGTCATTTTGAGTGATTAAGTTTTTCTCAAAATGGAAATTGAACCCGAACCCTTTCTTTGGTATTTAAAAAGATTTTTCTGTTAGGTTTTTTAAAATGTTTTAGGGGGTTTCCTAATTATCCTTAAAATTAGGTGGCGACTCTTTCAAAATTCAGAATTTTATTTATACTTAAATTAATTGAGTATTAAATCTAATTTTGAAAGTAAAGTCATTTTTCCGAATTAACTGAAATGGCTAACTATTCGGGTTTTAATAATTAATTGCTTTTATTTTTTATTCGTGTCTATTTGTTGAAATTTAATTGTTATAAATTGCCATTCATGGCATATTTCCGCCAATCGACATTTAGAATGCGTTAGGTTAAGGGTGATTACGTGGTTATCCACAGTTGTCCCTTCAGAAAAACCCCCAAATAATTCTTTGGAAATAGTAATTGGGTTGTTAGTTTGCGGTCGTTCCAACGCCATTTACTATTTCATCCCGAAGTTATTCCAACTCAGGTCCCAAGTCAAATCGAAACTAACTCTTAGTCAATCTAAGATAGAGCGAAACCAAATTTCTACTTCTAAGCGTTTGCCAAGGACGAACCAATATCTAAGGGGTATTGGGCCCATTAGTAAACCACCAAAAACGTGTCAAATGTCTCTGACCCGTCGACACATTATGTTATGTGACTTTGAAAGATGTATGTGTTGATAACCAATTATTGTCTCTCGGGGGGTCCTAACCAAGCTTTTTTATAAGTATGGCTCATTTTCTCAAATTCGACATGGTCGTGGAAGCACCTCACAAACTCCAACTATGGTGGAATGACCTCACTTTTGAACATAAAAGGGAATTGAACAAACATATACAATGGTTGACCTCACTTATGCAAATGTCCGCCTATCTGGAACTGATAGAGGTCTTCACCGGATAATGGGATCCTGAAAAGATGGTGTTTCACTTCAGAATGATGGAAATCGCTCCAACCCTTGAAGAAATTCAAGATGCCATTGATATCGTGGGAATGACGGGTAAGAGAAGAGTTAAGAAAGAAGAAAGCATTTTGATTCCCGATAAGCCAACCTAGAAGCAAATTAGGGAGTATCTCAGTGCCAAGAAAGCTGATTAGGCATATGGATCGAGTATAGCCTTCAGAGATCTCTACGACCGCTTTGGTCACTCAAGTTTCTACCTAATTTTCAATCAAGAGTTCAAACAGTATCGTGAATGAGATACCACGCGGCCTTTGGCCTTTGCCGTTGCACTATTGGGAGTCACGGTATTCCCTCAGGGCCCAAGCCTCAGGATCAATACTAGAATCATCATGGTCGCCCATACTGCTTTCTACGGATACAAAGCTCAAGGAGAAATAAAGTATTATCCACTCGCACCAACCATTATAGCCAATATGTATCGTGTCCTCAAGAAATGCAGAAATGGGCACCACTATTTTCAAAGGGGTAATTTGCTCCTTAAATGGTGGATGATAAGTCATCTTTTCAAGGGAGAAGGGACTAAAGAAATCCCCACATTGGACAATCATGACAATTGTCACGACCCAACCTACGGGCCGTGACTGGTACCTGATTAGGGCACCCAAACACAACTTCGAAACCAAATTCCAACTTACAATACTAACTTATTTACAAAAAATTTGGCAGAGTTTCCTCTGTTTTTATAACTAACCACCTACATACAGAAAACCCCAGTAACAGAAAAATCATATATAAATATGTGCGGGCCGACAAGGTCACCACTGCGATTAAACCGCAACATACGCAACAAGAGTATAGCCTATACATGCTGACATGTCCCACACTCACAGGCGTCCACAGACCTCTATACAAACTGACCGAATCAAAGAACGGGACACGGCCCCGTCATACCCTCAAATGATCATAATAAAGAATGAATAAACAATAAATATATCCACTAGTTGCTCCAGAACAAAGGACCACTTCAAGTAGCCGTTAGAATCCTAAGCTGGAGGATCTCTCTCTTGCACATCCGAACCTGCGGGCATGAAAACGCAGCCCCCAAAGAAAGGAGGGTCAGTACGAAATACATACCGAATATGTAAAGCGAAGAGTACAGATACAAATAAGAGTAAATGAGCAACAAGGGTATAGATTTCAAGTTCATAGGCAAACCTCCAAACAAAATGTGCCATTAATAAAAAAATTTGAAGTACTTACTTGCCGAAGCATAAGGTGTATAGGAAATGAGGCCAACGTATCATATAGATGTATATCCCAGAAGAATTGGCATACTTACTCCTCAATACATACAACTGCAGGGTAACCAAATCGAAAATACAGGGAGCAAGCGTACCTCCATATTGTCACAAGGTCTCCGTTCAGGGTTCAGACTCAAATTATAACGTTTACTTTTCCCACATACCAACCACAGAACAATTTAGAAATTATATATCAAAAATGTTAAACCTCATATCACCGATAAGTAAGCCATCACATCACCAAGATATCAAACATCATACAATGGATAAGTGAGTCATCACATATCCAAAATATCAAATATCACATAACAGGCAAGTGAGCCAGGGAAGACTGCTGCACCCACAGTTTAACATACTGATAAGTGAGCCAGGCGTTACGTATCGTTGTCCCTGCCTCACATATCCTCATGCAGAAATAGCATAAGTGAGCCAGGTATTACGTATTGCCATCCCTATCTCCCACGCTCTGCATAGGTGAGTCAGGCGTTACGTATCGCCGTCCCCAAACACCTATCATAATTCCAAAGCAGCCAGCGTAAGTTGGGCGTTACGTATTGCCGTCCCCATACCCACCCAGCGTACCTCATAGTGAGCCGGGCATTATGTATCGCCATCCCCGAACCCACCTTCAAACATCCTAACTCCGGAGTAGGTCATACACACCAAATTATCAGTTCCAAACACAAACAAAATATTCATATGTCAGACAAGGTCATACTTGAAAGCGAACAATTATTATTACATCCAACAGATCAGACAACTTAGTACTACTATTCAAACTCGCACAGTTTGCAAACTTATCAAACTTTCACAACCTACTAACTTATCCAAATTTTTCCAATTCGCAAACTTATCAGGCTTTCCTTATTTACAAATCAAACCTTCCCTATTTACAAACTTATTCAACTTTCACAAATTACAAGCTTTGGGTATCAAACTTTATTCTCTTACAACTT
>DF357884.1:104873-122242 GCA_000787875.1 Solanum virginianum | reverse complement strand
TTCTGCCTTACATATTCAGTACATTATCTCGTACTGACATCCCTTACGGGGGACCTGCATTTCATGCTGCAGGTACAGGTGCTAGTAGATCTCCCCAGAGGAGTACACGGTATCCAGCTTTTGCCTTGGTACTCTTGGAGAGCTCGTCGGGCCTTATCGGCAACGGGTGCCAGTCCACCTTAACGGGATTTGGGGCGTGATAATTTATTTTATTCTCATAGTTTTTTTAGTTTCGTATTGTTAAATTTGTTTATTTTTTGTACTTGATTATCACATTAAGGATCCACTTGTATGATTTTTTAGAAAAGTTGTCCTAAAGCCCCGGGCAACGCCAGATTTTGTAGGCTAACACCCACGAAAAATTGTCCAAATCTCCAGTTTCCTGTTCCTTGGCCCATAAAATCCTACCAGACCTCCCCCGACGTCGCCTGGCCACCTCGAACTCTTGGCAAGCTCTTTACAGACCCACTTGTATGATGTTTCGAGAAAGTTACCTCGGAGCCCCCTAGTAGCGCCAAATTCAGTGGGCTGACACCTCACGAAAAATTGCCCAAATTACCTATTTCCTGTTCCTTAGCTCATAAAATTCTACCAGGCGTCCTCCGGTGCAGTGGGGCCACCTAAACTTTTGACGGGCACTTCACGGACCCACTGGTGTGAATTTTTAAGAAAGTTGTGTCTAAGCCCCTAGCAGCGCCATATTCCAGGGGTTACCACCCATGAAAAATTATCCAAATCACTTATTTTCTATTCCTTGACCAATAAAATTCTACTAGGTATTTCCTGCACCGTCGGGCCACGTAGGACTTTTGGTGGACTCATTACGATCCCACACGTGTGATTTTTCGAGAAAGTTGTGCCTGGGCCCTTGTAGTGCCAAATTTCATGGGCTAACACCCACGCAAAACTGCCCAAATTGTTTGTTTCCTGTTCCTTGCCCATAAAACTAAACCAGGTGTCCTCCGGCACCGTCGAGCCACATGGGACTCTTGGCAGGCTCATTACGGACCCACTAGTATAATTTTTCGTGAAATATGCGTCGGAGCCCACGACAGTAACAAATTTTGTGGGCTAACACCCACGAAAAACTACCTAAATCGCTTGTTTCTTGTTCTTTGGCCCATAAAATCCTATCAGACATCCTCTGATGCCGGCATTAACACCTGAGACTCTTGGTAGGCTCGTTATGAACCCACTCATATGATATTTAGAAAAAGTTATGCCAGAGTCTCCGGCAACGCCAAATTGCGTTGACTAACACCCACGAAAAATTACCCAAATAACCTATTTCCTATTCCTTGGCCTATAAAGTCCTACGTTCTCCGACATCGCCAGGCCACCTGAAACTCTTAGCTCGCTCATTACAAACCAACTTATATGATTATTAGGGAAAATTGCGCCAAAGCCCCTGGCAGCGATGGATCTTGTGGGCTAACACACATGAAAAATTATCAAAATCGTCTTTTCCTGTTCCTTGGCCCATAAAGTCCTACCAGACGTCCTCCGGTGCCACTGGGCAGCTTGGGACACTTGGGGGGCTCGTTATAGACCTACTCGTATAACTTTTTCAAAAATTTATGGCGGAGCACCCGGTAGCGCCAGATTCCGTGGGCTAACACCCATGAAAAACTTCCCAAAATGTTTGTTTCCTATTCCTTGGCTTATAAAATCCTACCGAGAGTCCTTTGGCGCCATTGGGCCACCTAGGACTCTTAGCGAGCTTGTTACGGACCAACTTATATAATTTTAAAAAGTTGTGTTGGAGCCCCCGGCAGTGCCAGATTCAGTAGGCTAATACCCACGAAAAACTGCCCAAATAGTCTTTTTCCTGTTCCTTGGCCCATAAAATCCTACCAAGAGTCCTCTGGCACCGTCGAGCCATTAAATGCACTTGGCGAGCTCGTTACGGACCCACTCGTATGATTTTTCAGGACAGTTGCCTAGAGGCCCTGGCAACGCCAGATTTCATGGGTTAACACCCACAAAAAACTGCCCTAAATCATCTATTTCTTATTCCTTGGCACATAAAATCCTATCAGGCGTCCTTCAATGACATCAGGCCACCTGAGACTATTATCAAGCTCATTATAGACCCACTCATGTGATTTTGTAGGAAAATTGTGTCGGAGACCCCTACAATGCCACATTTCATGGGCTAATACTCACGAAGAACTACCTAATAGCCTGTTTCCTGTTCCTTGGTACTCTTGGAGAGCTCGTTACAAACCCCCTCGTATGATTTTAAAGAAAACTTTGCCTCGGACTCCCCGGCAGCGCCAGATTTCGTGGGTTAACACCCACGAAAAAATTGCCCAAATCACTTATTTCTGGTTTCTTGGCCCATAAAGTCCTACCAAGCATCCTCCTGCGCCGCCAGGCCACTTGAGACTCTTGACGGGTTCGTTACAGACCCACTTGTTTGATTTTCTAGGAAATTTGCATCAGAGCCCACAACAGCGCCAGATTCTATGGGCTAACACCTACGAAAAACTGCTCAAATCGCGTCTTTCTTGTTCCTTGGCCCATAAAATTTTGCCAGGCATCCTCTGGCGCCGCAGGGCCACGTGAAACTTTGTCGAGCTCGTTACGGACCTAGTGGCGTGACGTTTTGACAAAGTCATGCCGGAGCCCCTACTAACGCAAGTTTCGGTGGATAACACCTACTAAAAGTTGCCCAAATCATCTGTTTCTTTTTTCTTGGCCCGTAAAATCGTACTAGGCATCCTTCTGCACCGGCTGGCAACCTACGACTCTTGGTGAACTCGTTATTGACCTACTCGTGTGATATTTCAGGAAAGTTGCACCGAGCCCCCAGCAGTGCCATATTCCATGGTTTAACACCCACGAAAAACTGCTCAAATCGTCTATTTTCTATTCCTTGTCCATAAAATCCTACCAAGAGTCCTCCGGCACCGCCGGGCCAATTGTGACTCTTTGCGAGCTCATTACAGACTCCTTCGTATGATTTTTCATAAAATTTGTGTCGGAGCCCCTGACAACGACAGATTCCATGGGCTAAGACCCACGAAAAATTGCCTAAATTGCTTGTTTCCTATTCCTTGGCGTATAAAATCTAATTATTAGGCGTTCTATAGCACCGTCGGGCTGCCTGAGACTCTTGGCAGGCTTATTATAGACCCACTCGTATGATTTTTGAGAAAGTTGCACTAGAGCCTGGGCAAGGCTAGATTTCGTGGGCTAACACCCACGAAAAAACCAGCCAAATCGCGTATTTTCTGTTCCTTGCCCCATAAAGTCCTACCAGGCTTCCTCCGGTGCCGCCAAGCCACCTGGACTCTTGGCGAGCTCGTTACAAACTCACTCTTATGATTGTTTGAGAAAGTTGCGCCAGAGCCTCCGACAGTGATGGATTCTGTGGATGAATACACATGAAAAACTAGCCAAATCCCCTATTTCTTATTCCTTGGCATATAAAATCCTAACAGGCGTCCTCCGGCGCTGCTGGGTCACCTGAAACTCTTGGCAGGCTCATTACAGACCCATTCATATGATTTTTTAGAAAATTTACGCCGAAGTCCCCGACAACGCCAGATTCCATGGGCTAACACCGAAAAACTACCCAGATCACCTATTTTCTGTTCCTTGGCCTATAAAATCATATTAGGCGTCCTCTGGCGTCATTTTGTACTCTTAACAGACTCGTTATGAACCCACTCGTATGATTTTTGAGAAAGTTGCACCGGAGACCGGACAATGCCAGATTCAGTAAGCTAACACCCATGAAAAACTGCTAAATCGCCTTTTTCCTATTCCTTGGCCATAAAATCCTATCATGCATATTCCGGGGCTACCGAGCCACCTAGGACTCTTGGCGGGCTCAATACAGATCCACACGTATGATTTTTCAAGAAAATTACGTCAGAGCCCTCGACAGCGCTAGATTCTGTGGGCTAATACCTATGAAAAACTGCCCAAATCATTTGTTTCCTCTTACATGGCCCATAAAATTCTACCGGGCGTCATCTAACGTCGTTGAGCTACCTAGGACTCTTGTCAGGCTCATTACGAACCCATTGGTGTGATTTTTCGGGAAAGTTACGTCGGAGTCATTTGTTAATAGACTCTTAGTGGGCTCGTTATGGACCCACACGTATAATTTTTTGAGAACGTTGCACTCGAGCCCCTGGCAACGCCAGATTTCGTTGGCTAACACCCATAAAAAAATTGTCCAAATCGCATGTTTCCTATTCCTTGGCCCACAAAATCCTACCAGGCATCCTCCGGCGATGCTGGTCCACCTAGGACTCTTTGTAAGCTCATTACTGACCCACTCGTATGATTTTTTGAAAATTTACACCGAAGCCCCCAGTAACACTAGATTCCATGGGCCAATACCTATGAAAAACTGTCCAAATCGCCTATTTTGTATTCCTTGGCCCATAAATCTTATCAGGCGTCCTACAGCGCCGCCAAGCCACCTGGGACTCTTGACAGGCTCATTATGGGTCAACTTGTATGATTTTTTGAAAAAATTGCGCTTGAGCCCCCGGATGCGCCAAATGTTGTGGGCTAACACCCACGAAAACTATCTAGATCACTTATTTCTTGTTCCTTGGCCCATAAAATCCTCTCAGGCATCCTCCGGCACCATTGAGCCACTTGGAACTCTTAGCAATATTGTTACAAACCCACTCATATGATTTTCGAGAAAGTTTTGTTGGATCCCCCATCAATGCCAAATTCAGTAGGCTAATACACACGAAAAACTGCCCAAATAGTCTTTTTCTTGTACCTTGGCCCATAAATTCCTACCAGGCATCCTCTAGCGGCACCAGGCCACCAAGGACTCTTGGTGGGCTCATTATAGACCCACTTCTATGATTTTTCAGGAAAGTTGCATCGGACCCCTTGGCAATGCTAGATTTCGTGGGATAACACCCACGAAAAATTGCCTAATCTCATGTTTCCTGTTCCTTGGACCATTAAATCCTTCCAGGTGACCACTGGCGCCGTCGGGCCACCGGGAACTCTTGGTGGGCTCATTACGAACCCACTTGTATGATTTTCTGGAAAGTTGCGCTGGACCCCCTAACAACGCCAGATTCATTAGGCTAACACCCACGAAGAATTGCCTAAATAACTTGTTTCATGGTCCTTGGCCCAGAAAATCCTACAAGGCGTCCTCTGGTGCCATTGGGCCCTTAGGACTCTTGGCGATCTCATTGCGGACCCACTCGTATGATTTTTTGAAAAAGTTTTGTCAGAGCCCCTGGCAGTTCCAGATTCTGTGGGCTAACAACTACGAAGAAATGCCTAAATCATCGGTTTCTTATTTTTTGGTCCATAAAATCCTATCGGGCGTACTCTTGTGTCGTTGGGCCATCGTGGAATCTTAGAGGGCTCGTTATGGACATTCGTGTGATTTTTTGACAAAGTTGCGTTGAACCCTTCGACAACGCCAGATTCTGTGAGCTAATACCCACGGAGAGTTGCCCAAATCGCCTATTTTCTATTTTTTGGCCTATAAAATCCAACTAAACGTCCTCCGGTGCCGCCAGGCCACCTGGGATTCTTGGCGGGCTCATTACGGACTCACTCATATGATTTTTTAGGAAAGTTGCACCAGAGCCCCCGACAGCGCCAGATTCTGTGGGCTAACACCCACAAAGAACTGCCTAAATCGTCTGTTTCCTGTTCTTGGGCCATAAAATCCTACCAGGCATCCTCAGGCGCTATCGGGCCACCTGAGACTCTTGGCGAGCTCATTACCAACCCACTCGTATGATTTTTTGGGAAGGTTAGGCCGAAGCCCTCGGCAGCGCCCGATTACGTGGACTATTAACTCACGAAGAACTTCCTAGATCGTTTATTTCCTATTTCTTGGCCCGTAAAATCCTACTAGGCATCTGCTGGTGCCGCCAGGCCACTTGGGACTCTTGGTGGGCTCATTATGGACCTACTCATATAATTTTTTGGGAAAATTAGGCCAGAGCACTCGGTAGCGCCAGATTCTGTGGGCTAACAGCCATAAAGAACTGCCCAAATCGCCTGTTTACTGTTCCTTGGCCTATAAAATCCTATTAGACGTCCTCCAGCGCCGTTAAGCCACCTGGGACTTTTTGCAAGCTCATTACCTAACCAATCGTATGATTTTTTGAAAAAGTTGCACCGGAGCCCCATACAGCGCCAAATTTCGTGGTCTAACACCTATGGAAAACTGTCTAAATCACTTGTTTTCTGTTGCTTGGCCCATAAAATCCTACCAGGCGTCCAATAGCATCGTGGGGCCACCTGGGACTCTTGGCGGGCTCGTTACAGACCAATTTGTATGATTTTTTGAGAAAGTAGCGTCGGTGGCCCTGGTTGCGCCAAATGCTATGGGCTAACACCTACGAAAAATTATTCAGATCACCTATTTGTTGTTCCTTGGCCCATAAAATCCTACAAAGCGTCCTCCAGCACCGCCGGGGCACTGGACTCTTGGCGGGCTTGTTACAGACCCACTCGTATGATGTTTCGAGAAAATTGTGCTAGAACCCCCGATAGTGCCAAATTTCGCGTGTGTTGCCCAGATCGCCCTATTTCCTATTCCTAAGCCCATAAAATCCTACCAGGCATCCTTCGGCGTTGCCGAGCCACTTGGGACTCTTGACTGGCTCACTACCGACCCACTCATATAATTTTTTGAGAAAGTTGCATCGAAGCCCCCGGTAGCATTAGATTTCATGGGCTAACACTCACGAAAATCTTCTTGGATATATCGTCTATTTCCTTTTTCTTGGCCAAGCGTCCTCCAGCGCCGCCAGGACACCTGGAACTCTTGGACTGCTCATTATGGACCAACTCGTATCATTTTTCAAAAAAGTTGTCGGAGCCCCCTACAACACCAGATTTCGTGCGCTAACACCTACGAAAAACTGCCCAAATCGACTGTTTCCTGTTTCTTGACCCATAAAATTCTACCAGGTATCCTCCGGCATCGCCGAGCCACCTGGTACTCTTGGCGGGCTTGTTACGGACCCACTCATATGATTTTTTGGAAAAGTTGCGCCTAAGCCCCTGACAGCGCTAGATTCTGTGGGCTAACACCCACGACAAACAGCCAAGATCGCTTATTTCCTGTTCCTTGGCTCATTAAATCCTACCGGGCATCCTTCGGCGCCGCAGGGCTACTTGGACTCTTAGAGAGGTCATTACGAACCGACACATCTGATTTTTTGAAAAAGTTGCGCCGAAGCCCCAGCAGCGCTAGATTCCGTGGGCTAACACCCACGAAAATCTGCTCAAATCGTCTATTTCCTTTTCCTTGGCCTATAAAATTCTACCAGGCGTCCTCTGGCACCGCCGAGCCACCTGGGACTTTTGGCGAGCTCGTTATGGATCCACTTATATGATTTTTTGAGAAAGTTGCGCTGGAGCCTGGCAGCGCCAGATTCCGTGAGCTCACCTCCATGAAAAACTGCCCAAATCGCCTAAATCCTTTCAAGTGACTCTTGTAATATATATGTATTAAAATTTATTATACTTGTTTGAGATAAAAAAAAAAAAGAAGCTTTGCTATATTATAAAAATGAATTATGCAAGTAATATAATGTGTTACACAATGCATAAAAGTAATTTTGCAAGTGATAGAGATGTATTATAAGTGTCTTAAAATATATTAGACTTGTTTTGGTAAAAAATGTGCATTATATATTATATATGAATATACATATAGTATAAATTTATTAACAAATACAAGGTGTATCAATGAATGCAATTGAATAGCCAAATACAATAGTATAAATGTTGTATCAAATTCAAGTATATTAACAAAATTCAATTTGTATCAACGAATACTATTGTATCAATATTGTATTTTTAATAAATTACATTTGTATGCATCTGTTGTCATGTGTATTTGGATTTGTTGCCTTTCTGTGTTTGTATTTTATATTCGTCTATTAAACCATGAAATGTAGAAACAATTTTAGCATCTTATACATAAAAGATGCCAATGGATGAAAAAGATGCATTGGGAAAAAAACCACCATGTAATAAAGGAAATGACTCTTTTATTATTGGATCTGCTAAAATAAAAGATCGGATAAGAAATTCAATTGACTGAGGGGCAAATGTTAGGCACCCCTCGAGTCTTGTGGTTGTAGTACGATCGCTTTTATCAACCTATACTTAAATTATTTTGGGATTACTTGTGTCTATAGACCTTAATTTGTTCATTTTTTCTATATATATAATTATTGATTTCATGAGTCTCAACTAAGATGCGTCACCGCATTCTTCATCTACACATTAGAAGCATGATTGACTTCTTGCATCTTAATAATCCTTTTTCTTTTCTTTTCTTTTTTTAAAAAAAATAGATCCTAATTTGAATCAAGGGAAAGTTAATTAATTACTAAACCACTTGTCCAAAGTGGATCACCGCATCCTTGAACCTTCTTCTAATGTCTCTAGAAGAATGTGCAACCATATTTTTTATTGAAGCTAAATTATTCACGTATAAAAAATTATGCCTAAAACTTAGTGTTTTAAGGTATTTATTCTTCTTTTGCGAATTCTGTATAACTACTCTTTTCCCTCTTTAATTTATCGATTGTAATGGATCTTAAATAAATTCATGATCCATCTTACTTTAACCACATTTGCTAATAAAATGGAGTTAGAGCCAATAAGCATTAATTTTGAGCCTAGAACATTTTCCAACTTAAGAAACTACAAGCAAATCACTAACAAAACTAGCTATTCCAACTTTAATATGTCAACTAATATAAGACCTCCGTTCAAACTTATAAGTTATTTACCTATTTGAATTGATATATAATCACTTATCGAAAGGGAAAGATAAAAGAAAACCAGAACAAGTTACATGTCGGACACAGACCACAGATATGCTTCTCTTTCAGTTGCTTGTTTCTCGTTCATCCTCTTGAACAACTCCTTCTCATATCCTATTACAAGAGAATCAACATTCGCGTCACCAAAGAGGAACGATATACAAAGCTTAAATCAGCGATTTATCAAGGTAGCGCGAAAAAGTTATCAAGTTAGCGCGAAAAAGTAGAACTGAAACCGGTTAAGACTGGGGATATACCTGTACTTCGGTCAACCCCATCCCAGTGTCGTCCTGGCCTTATGCCATAACGATTGGGCGCTGCATCCAGTCCTCTTTTGATCCAGCTGTGAGAAGGGATCTCTTGAGGGATTATAAAACCGGACGACTTCATTTTCTCATTAGCCCCAAAGTCGGGCAGAATTGGGTCCAGCTTTTTCTGCAACAACCAAGAATGTAATTCAGGTTTAGAGAGGCGGAGACGAGACAGAAGTTAATGAAAATACACAGAAATCCAGTAATTGGCAATCATCTACCCAAAACAGATAGAATAGATGCACTCAAAAGAAAGTGGTTGAGTAACAAAGTCACCTTAACTAAATGTGCCATTGGGTCACCCCATCGAACTCTATCCTTCAGCATTGTATCGAGTTCTGGATCATCTCTGCAAGGTAGAATTATAACACATAAATATACCACGTAACCCACCGCTTCAACTAGTAGAAACATTCTAGAAAGTAAAGAGCTTAAAATAAGGTAACATATATGCGTTGTAAGTTTAGCCACAAATAAGAAATGGAACTGAGGTGAGGTTAGGCGATTTGAAGTGCCTAAAATGCAAATAATTCAAATATCTAGCCCTTATCAACAGTGTGCTTGATAGCATACCCACATACTACATGTCACTTTTCCCATACCTGGCAAGATCCTTAATCTTGCACAAGATTCGGAGGGACTTCGTATGGAAAGGAAATAGAAATTCTCACGGACTTCATCTTTCTTATCAAATGGGGGACAAAGTCAAATAACCGAAGAACAAGGCAGGCTTGGGCATTAGAGACTAAGCTTCTCACAACAAAAGCTTGCTCATGAAATGGTTGTGGAGGTTTAGTACAAATGACTATAGTTACTGGAAAGAAGTTGTAGCTTCTAAGCATGAAAGAAGGGATAAATGGAGCATAGAGATCTCCAACTCACCCCATGGGGTTGGCCCTGGGAAATACATTAGAAAGTTGTGGAGCGAATTTGTTACAGAGGTATGGTTCAAAGCAGGGGATGTCTCACATATTAAATTCTGGAGTGACAGATGGCTAAGTAACACTCCACTCGTGGAAGCTTACCCAAACCTGTTCCAGATTGCTCAAGACAAAAATTCCACAATCGCATAGCATAGATGTGGCAACAACTGGAATGTAATGCTCAGAAGAAATGTGCAGGATTGGGAGATGGGAAGCTTGCTTGAACTACTTGCTAGTGTGGAAAAATATAGTATAAATGAGGATTGTGCTGACAAATTGGTATAGGGAAGAAACAACACCTTCAATGTGAAAGATTGTTATCATCAATTGTGTTGTCAAAATTAGATCACTAAACTTTGGCCCTGGGAACTCATTTGGAAGACCAAAATGCCTACCAAGGTCATCTGTTTTTCTTGGATTGCTCTCCAGGACACATGTTCCCAGGAAACAGCCTCTCTACTTCTATGAGGTAGTGGTAAGGTCTGCGTACATTCTACCCTCCCCAGACCCCACTTGTGGGATTCCACTGGGTATGTTGTTGTTGTTGTTTGCTCTCCAGGACACATGTTCAACACAATATAACCTCAACAAAAGAGGCCTCGATCTGGATAAATGTGCTATATGTGTCAAGATAGCACAGAAACAGTCAATCATCTGCTCCTTCACTGTGCAGTGGCCAAAGCCCTTTGGAACATGTTTTGCTGCATTTTTGGCTTACAATGGGTCATGCCACAAAGTGTGAAAGAAGCCTATGTGAACTAGAATACATGGAGAGTTGATAAGTCCATCAAGAAAGTGTGGATGATGATCCCTGGAGTTATATTTTGGTGTTTATGGACTGAAAGGAACCATAGATGTTCTGATGGGATCTCAACTCCAAGCCACTCTCTTAAAGCTAGATGTTTACTTATGTTATTCAGTTGGGTTAATTTAACCCCTGTAATTAGTACTGAACAGTTTCCTGACTTTGTTAGCTCTCTAGTACTAGTTTGAAGATTGTAAAGGAGCTAACATCTTTTGCTTATGCTCTTTGAGAGCCCTTTTGTTTTATGTAATTTTGCATCTACTTGATGCCTTTTTATGAAATACCTTACTTCATCAAAAGAATACAAGTGAAATTCCACAAGTGGGGTCTAAGGATGATAAAGTACAAGCGGACTTTATCACTACCTCATGGAGGGAGATTATTTCCAAAAAGACCCTCGGCAAAAAATCCAGGTACAAAGGAGACGGTGAAGAAAATATAGCAAGTCACACATAAGTAGTGCAAAGTCTACCAGAAGAAGCAAAACAACAATAAAATAGTGCGATAATAGGCACACACTAACCAACATACCAGGATAGATTATTGTGAACACAAAAATACCAAAAGCAAAAACTACGACAATACCACAAGAACAATGACAAAAACCAACCATCACAAGCAAGACAAAACTACATTACCTACTAACCTTCTACCCTAATACGTGTCCTCCACACCCTCTCATTTAAGGTCATGTCATCGGTAGCTTGAAGCTAGGTCATATCTTGTCTTATCACCTCTTTTTGTATATCGTCTTTATCACCTCATATCTAGGCTAATCCTAACATCAATTAACTATGGTCCATCTTACAATAGAATGAGATGATAGATGAAGAAGTACTATATAGAATTAAGATATGTGGCTGAAGTAAAAAGTGCTTACCAGGTGGGGTGTGACAGGAGGATGTACTTATAAGAACAAAGTACGTGAGCAGCAGTGGTATATGTGAGTGGATGCCAAGGCCTCTAAAACCCACCATATTCACAGGATGAGTGTCATAAAAATGTGGAAGATAAAATGGATGACTAAACAAGTTTAGAAAATCTCATATCATAGAGGCATGAATAGCACAACTGGAGGATAATACAAGAGGTCACTTGATATGGTCTGATCATTTTTTATGCAGAGATCCAAATTCATCAGTCGGACAGTGTGACAATATGAAACGATGAGAGTGTGATGATTATAGGTGTTCAAAGGAGATGAGATAAATCTAATGTGACAATACGAAACTATGACATTGTGATGCTTATAGGTGTTCAAAGGAGATGAGATAAATCAAAGTCATGTGAAAGGAATTAGTCTCATAGACCTACAATCTTTCGGGCGTCATGCAAACATAGAGAAGAACAGAACAATAGAGACAAAGCATTCACGTCCAGGTCAACTAGCTGGAATTGAGGTTTAATTGTTGGTACTAGGTAGACTTGCATCAAGTCTAGTTTTTATTAGGAGTCCATTCATTTTTGTTAGTAATGAGTATGTCTATGAAAGGATTTTATGTGATCCTTATAGATCTCAATTTTAGGTGACCCCTTATTTGTCTAAAAACACATTATGGAATAAAGAAATGAAATGGGCCCAAATGGAATAACATATATAAAGAGAAATGTAACTGATCCCTACAAGAGACAATGGTGGCTCAACCCTAAAGTCACCCAAAAATATGTAATGACCAACAAGCAAGGCTACTAAAAGTATATAGGATGCCCAACCTTTAAAATTAAATACAGGTTCAACAATTCATCTTTTAGCACTATACAGTTACATGTTAGGTAAAATCTAAAAAGAATTTTCAAGAAGTAATGAAATACATCATTCGTTGCCCTGCAGCGATACAGTGTGAGATCCAATGAAAGAACAATTTAGTAACTGTAAGAATAATTCACATAGTTCATGAACCTGTAATTTTATCCCGATATAGTGCATACATCATTACAAGTTCAGACCTTCTAAACACATTGATGGATCAAGAAAAAATCACAAGGAATAATCTAGGAATTTAAATACCTGCTCCGTGCAAATGGCTTGTCCTTCTCACTTTCTAGTTCCTGAAGCCTAACCTCCATCTCGCGCTTTTGAGCCAAGCCCTTTCCCCATTCCAGTTTCACTCCCTGATACAAGGATAAAAAACAAAAGAAATTCACAAACGCTTAACAAGCAGCAGTTGACTGTGTATATGTGCACTTCAGAAAAGATAGCCTGTTCTAAGCACATATAAAGGAGGAGGAGAGCTACGGGGATTGATGGTCATGAAAAAGACTAAGTGATGTAGCACTGAAAGAGAGACTTGGAGAAGAGACAAGGGAGAATGGGAGAACAATACAGAAAATTTGAAAGAAATCAATTCATAAAGTGCTGCGCGTTAAGTCAAAAGTCTCGAAACAGAGTTCAAATGATCATACGTATAGAGCAGGAAAAGTGAAAGGCAAACTTAAAAGATCAGTTGTGAGACCAATAAAAGATCAGTTGTGAGACCAATAATCTATATATATATATATATATATATATATATATGTGAGACCAAAAATATATATATATATATATATATATATATATATATATATGTATATATATTATTTAAATAGCACAAATGTCAAATACAAAACGTTGAACGGCGAAAATGTCTCCAAAATATTGAAAGACTAATATAGTCTTTCAAAATAACCCATCCACTCAAGGGACTAAAATTTTTCATTGACAAAATTGGTAATATCAGGATTTTCAAATCAACTAAAATTTAATATTTTTGGATAATCTTTCGTGAAAGGACTCCAAATTTAAATAGGATCAGATTGATTGATATAGGATTCTCTATTTAGATAGGAATAAAGGATGTTATTTATAATAAAGTTTCTTTTGTGCTTAGTAGTGTCAGCCATATATTGTGTAGCTGAGAGGTAGCAAAGAGATCCTTGTAATGCATATAGCAGGTAGGAACTTTAGCCAAGCAATGAATATTAGTGCGTAAATTCTTCTAAAGAACAGGTTCTGCCAAAAGAAATGTTAAACTTCACAAACTTTCTTAGATACAGATTTAACTTCAGAGCAGGACAGGATAGTCAATGATTTTCTGGCCGGAAAATCTGATTTGAAGGGGCTTGTGATCTGAAATATCAACTACTACCAAATCCTTAGCTTTTAACTGATGTTTCTTGAAAATACTACAGAAATAACATTCATCTGTGCTTTTGCATATCAATTTAATTATTTTTAGAGAATAAGTAGATATTCCACGCAGGTGGAAAACATAATTGGAAAGGAGTATGCTACATAGAGTACTTTTTTATTTGCAGAGAGCCATTCCTTAGCATATGACTTTAGAATTACCAGCACTTGCCAGCAGCATAAAATATGAGGAAGCACTATTTGTGCAAATTACAGAAAAGTTGTGCATAGATGATTTTTTGAGAAGTAACACAGGAGATGGAGAAGCCAATGAGGAAATTAAAAGAGTAATGATAGAGAACTACCACTACTATTGCCCACACTAACTAGCAACTGGAACACCCCCAGATTTTTAAGTTCCTAGAACATCTGTATAGAGGTCTATTGCTGACTGTAGTCAATAATATTGGCTTGAATAAGATATAGAAATTGGAAGAAATATTTCCCTGAATTCTGGAAAGCTTGCACATCTACAGGAATATAAGTAGTGCTGAAGACTAGCTCCAAGGTTGACAACTTATTCATGTAAATAAAAACATGTGTTGGATAAAAGTACCTTTGGCTTCTCCTTCTCTTCCTTCTTCTTCTTGGACTTCAAGAACTCCTCCTTTGACATTCGTTGCCCTGCAGCGATACAGTGTGAGATCCAATGAAAGAACAATTTAGTAACTGTAAGAATAATTCACATAGTTCATGAACCTGTAATTTTATCCCGATATACTGGTTCAGCGCCTCGGCCACTAACCAAGGGATCCATTTCCTGAAACCTAAAACACGAATCATTGTTAATTCCTCAACTAGAATTAGCTAGAGCAGGGGTCAAGCATTGGAGGGATTTGGTGATGGGCATGTTCAGGAAAGCTTTGATTCTTTTTGCATAAAACATTTTGCTCCTCAGAAAACAAGATTTCCCAGTCTCTTCACACATTACTTACTTGCCCTATACTTCAAGCTGACCTCGAAGAATGGCAAACAATGAAAAAAAAAATGAGCTACATGAAGTAGTAATATAGAATTACCTCATCCAGTCTTCCCTCTTTGTCCTATCAATTTCTTCTTTGATATCTTTGCCGCTAACCAAACCAGTCTTTGGTCCCTGCTTCGTAGTGGATGAATCTGGATGTGCCTCCAGTGCATTTTGGTTCTTCTTTTTCCTCAAGGGCGAGAGATCTGTATCTTGATCGGCTCTCGACTCACCTCGAGCACGGACACCTCGTCGAGGAGGAGAAACATCAGAGATATCAGGAAGACTTTGGCCGTACTTTTGCCTCCGTCTTGGTGGTGACAAATCAGCAGAAGGTCTGTTGGGTTCTGGTGAAGGGGTATCATTTCGAGTTCTACGTCTCCTTGGTGGTGAGATATCCATATCTCTACTGTTCAAAGACTTCATATCAGATTCAGGTGTATCATTCCGAGCCCTTCGTCTTCGTGGTGGTGAAATATCAGCATCTCTAGTGCTCAACATGGTCCCTAAATTAGAAGATAGTATCATTCCGAGCCCTTCGTCTTCGTGGTGGTGAAATATCAGAATCTCTAGTGCTCAAAGGCTTCATTTCATTTTCAGGTGTATCATTCCGAACCCTCCGCTTGCGTGGTGGCGACAAATCAGCATCTTTTGATCTTGAAGGCTTCAACTGGGGTTCAGGTTCAGGTGTACGAATCCTAGTCCTCTGTGTATCATTCCTGGCACTACGTTTGCGGGGTGGTGACAAGTCACCTTCTTGAGTTCTTGGAGGCTTATGCCCACTTTCTGGAGAGGGTGTATCATTTCGAGCCCTCGGTTTACATGGTGGTGATAAATCAGCAGCAGGACTTGATGGATTAAGTTGAGGTTCTGGCGAGGGACTATCATTTCGACCAAGTCTTTTACGTGGCGGGGATAAATCAGAATTTTGGTCATTATTATTAGCAGTAGTTGAAACAGATATCCAACCACTTCCCTCTTCTGAAACGGAACCGAATGGACGTCTAGCTCTAATCTGCTCTAATCTCTTCATGCGCTTAACTTCAATATCTTCATTTACCTGAGGCAGCTCTTCGTCTGTAAAAGAAGACAGCTAAGAGACACATATACTAACACCCAAGGATACCAAAATATCAACAAAAATAAACGTTTGAAATACATTACCAGCTGACTCATCCTCTTCATCTTCAACTTTTACAGGTTTTTGCCAAACAGGATCTTCATCAACGACGACAACACCTTTGACATTATTAGGTTTAACCTTCTTTTTTTTCTTCTGTTTCTTCTTTTCTTCTTCATTGGTATTACTTTCATATTTTTTTAGGTACTCTTTCAAGGAGGTAGAGGTCGAAGATTGAGCCACCATTATGCTCAAAAGTCAAACTTCCTGCATGAGGAATCCATACCAAAGTCTTTCACTAAACTAATTACATAAATATAACTACAAGGTTAACAGACAACACCCAAAGGAGACGTGTTCGAAATTACAAATCCTCCAAAAGAATCAAACCCCAAAATTCGAAGCTCAAATACAAAAACACACACACACAGAGACATCCAAAACGACTGAAATAACAGCTATAATATATTAAGCTCCCGTCAACTGTCAAGTTGATTCTATCTCAAGCCCAACCCCTTTGACATTCCTAATTTAGGAGTGATAATGTTCATTCAGCGTCAACTGTCAAGTTGATTCTATCTCAAGCCCAACCCCTTTGACATTCCTAATTTAGCAGTGACAATGTTCATTCAGCCTCTTTAATCAAATCCAAATCCTAATTCACTTGTTATCCTTTCATGACTTACTAATATAAAATTCTAATCAAAATCAATTCAGGATAAGCATAAAACAAACTTCCAAATCAGAAAATTGATATACTCAGGAGCATCCACAACCTAAATTGAACATATAAGCAAAGACCTCATGAAAAAGAAAAAAATCGATAAGGAGTGTGAGAATGGACCTCAAATATGAACAAATACAGACCGGAAAGAAGCCTCGCCGGCAGAATCGAACCGCGACCTCCAATCCAAACCCGGAAGGCAGAAACGCGAAGTGATTTTCCGGCAACAACTGGTGGCGAGATTACGGTGGCCAAGTGAAGGGATTAAAACTCCTAAAATTGGTTTTCATTTACAGATATACCCTTTCTATGATTATTATTAAATATATATATTCTTTTAAATCTAAATATATTTATTTATTTCGTTTATTATTTTTTTTGTCTAAATAAATATTTAATTTAAAACATATAGAAGGATCATGAAGAACAACATCAAAGGGAAAATTAACGAATAAAAGAGCATGGTTAAGAATGTCCAACTTTTTTTTCTCCTTATTTTGATATTTATGTCTTTTATCATTTAAGTTTATAGTTGCTATTTCATACTGAAGAGCGACC
>DF357884.1:84708-104814 GCA_000787875.1 Solanum virginianum | reverse complement strand
ATACTGAAGAGCGACCTCGAAATTATAAAAAAATATAGGTCGTGCTAAATGTATACAATATTTTTTTTAAGAAACTTTAAGTTAAAATAGCATCTTTGTAGTATTTGATTAATTTTAAAAATTATTTTCAAGTACTTAATTTTAAGTAAAATGACTAAAATAATTTAAAAATCTAAAGTTAAAATTCCTTTAACTTTTTGACTTGTGCTTGTGAGTCATTAGTCATAAGCACATGCTTTTCTATATGTATGCAAATTATTTTCAGGATTTTTAAGTTAAAATAATTTTTAAGCACCTTTATTCTATTTGAATAATTTACAAATTATTTTTAAACACAAATTTTTAAGCCGAATAAGTTCGAATTTCTAAATTTTGACTTAGGCTTATAAATCATTAGTTATAAGCACATTTAAATAAACTCAAAGTAATTATCACGCTCCGAGTCGACATCTTGAACGTGGCCGGCACTTAAAAATCATTCCTAGCCCCAAGAGAACCACTTGACCTGATTACTTTACTCAGCGGAAGACTTAAGCAATAAATAATAGGCTAGAATTAAGCACAAATACTAAATCAAAGTCTCAAATCATAATTAATAAGTAAACCTACTAAGAAGTTAACAATCTGAAAGAGAACTACAATATTGTGTACTAGTTTATGAAGTCTCTACAAGTCATGACTAAAGAATGGGTACCATAACAGGTCATTGACTACCTCAAACTAAAAGAAAATAACTAAAACTGAAAGAAATGATATCAAGGAACCTCTGACTGCGAAGAGGTCTCACCATTGGCTAAGTATAAATGTTGAATCTCTGATTATACGCCTACGTACTAAGGGGCTTTGTCACCTGTGTCTGTATCGTAAAATGATGCAAGTACAAAAGATGTCAGTCAGTGGAATGTACGAATATGTAAAATGGTTAAAATAGGAAAACTCAAGATCCAATGATCAAATCATAGGCTTAACGCAGAAAACAACTTAGTAACATAAGCAAACCAATATAAGTAAAACATCTGATTTAATACATAAATAAATGCAACTCAGCCTGTATCTAAAAATAATATATGCTTTAGCTTGGGGAGTTTCTCTAATCGACAACTATCACTATGAGCAGCATGATAGTAATATAATGTTTGACCCACATTGCCAGGGTCATCTAATATCTTGTCAGGGTAAGAGATGAAGCTGAACTTATGGATTTATCTAAATTGGGTCATCTCAGTTACATATGGGGAGTCATACAATATTGATACGATTCTATCCTACGTTGGTTACATAGTTTATGAGTTCAAATTATTATTACTCTTACCCGTATCGATACTCGATACTATTCCCAAAATATTATTTATATGCTCATAACTATAAGAGTATTATTACTCAGAGATGTATCTTTAACTGTTTGGGACTTAATCTTGCTTTAGCTTTTTTGAACTTTTCTCAAACTTGTCTCTTCGTTCAGTCTCAAGAAAATCTTTTAACTCAACTGTACATAAACCTTGGTAAATACTTGTAGTAAACTAATCATTCTTCAATACAAGTGAAACATGATAGAAAAATAGTTCTCAACTCAGCTAGGGTTCTTGTAACTATAGTAATACTTCATGAGTTTAAAAAAACATGCTCAATAATGAAGTTCTTAGAATAAGAATAATAATTGTAATAAGAGTTGCATGGTAAAACCTTTGTATTTCTCAACACTTCACTAGAATAGCACTGTCTTGACTCCTGGCTAGATTTCTTGCTAAGCAACATAGAATAGGCATGAAAATAAGATTTTAGGTAGCCTTACATACCTGTAGCATAGAAATTCTTTGAAAAGCTTGAAGAATTTCTTTACCCTCTCATTTTCTTTCTCTCCATTTTTCTCTAGTTTTTATTTAGATGAGAGATTCAAATCATAGATTAAAATCAATGATTGAGATTTAATAAATTAAAAATAAACCATATCATAATTAAGATAATAAATATTTTATATATTTACTCCCAAATTATAAGACGGGGTCATAATTAAAGTATAGTTGGATACGTCAAATCAAACTACTAATGAATTTTTTTTCTTGATTGCAATTTTGATGTGGTTTTGAATTCTTTTTTTTTCACCCCTACCATAGACTCTTTACAACATGTGAAAACATTCAAAAAATATGAATCAAAAGTGTCTGAGTGAAACACTTTATCATGTACTATTCAAATGGTCAATTGAAAACAACAATAATTTGAATATGTAAGTGAAATTTATTGACAAGTTTATTAATCCATTGGCTATGTATTAAGCCTTCGATAAAATAGTCATGAGATACATAACAAGGAAACATACAATATAATCGAAATTACACAACAATAATATTCTTAATATAATTTAATAAGTAAGACTTAGAAAAAACTATATATATGAAGATTTTTTATTTTGTTTCTTATAGATCATCGACTTAACAACTTAATTATACTGATAGACATAATCTAAATAAATTTCTTGTAGTAGTCATTGATAGTAGTGTATTTCACTTCTGGGTAAAGCTCAGTATAGAAGGATGAACCTCAAAGTTTGTAGAATCTCCTTTAACAAATACTGAATGACATATGGCCAAATTGATTCTTAATGGAAGATCAGATCCCTCTGCAAAACAAGTTCAACTTCTATTAGGATATGTTTGAGATTTTATGGATTATTGAGGCTAACATGTTTAATTAAATTATGGAGATGATATAAACTAAATGATTAATTTATTTACATAATGAATACTTAGAGAATGCATGCATAAAGAATGACTAAATTTGAATCGAAGGTGTTTAATAAGAGAACATTTAATTTATCATGTGTTTAGGTATTCAACTGAAACAAATCGTAGTTTGAGTGGTCAAATGAAATTTATGGACCATATGATACTCATGATGTGTTAACCGAAAATTAATTTGCTTTGCGGGATTACATTGAATATGTTATTATTGATTTCATATCAATTTAAACTATGTTAGGGACGAGAGGAAGTTACACAGATGTTATATAGTCTTTCCTCACCTCCAACTCGAATATTGTGCTTTTGATTTGCCAAGGGAGCTAAGATGGGAGCTCATATGAGGTTTAAAAAGATACTCCCTTTATTTCAACTTATTTATTTGATTTTTGATCTGACATATCAAAATATCTTTAAATTTGTAGCCTTAAACATATAGTGTGGAAGGTAGATGTTTTCACTCTGCAATAACATGACGACTCTTCTCTTCACAAATAGGCTTGATACTTAGTCGATTTGAAAAGTTGGAAAGATGCAAGAAGACTGAGGAGGCGCTGGAATGAAGTGATTCCGGGGCTGGAATTATGATTGGGAATCTAAATAGAAAAGAAGGCTAAGGTCGAGATAGTCTAGGCTAAAATTAAAGAGATGTTAAAAAGGGAAAAATATACTCTTTATGTAACGAAATTTTTGTGGTGTTTAACATGAAATGTGGAAGTTGAAACTAAAAAGATGCTAAAAAAAGGAAAAAGATGCTTCTTTTAAAACAAACTAAAAATGAAAGTAAAATAAACAAACTAAAACAACGATAACAATGATATAATTTTAAAAAAATAAAATTATATCACATAAATTAGATCAAATTTAATATTTTACCTTGTATCATGTGAAGAATATGTTCCTTTGAAAGATACAATCTGTCAAGGGTCTTGCCAATCTTTTTCTCCCACAAGGACACTATCTCATTGAAGGACAAAATATTGGCAGGAGGTCTTATGTGAAGAGTTTTATTCAAAGTTCTTGGATCATCTACTGCTTTGATAGTGTATGTGGTTATGTCTTCTTCCTTCACATATATTGCTTACATTGTGAAATGAAATAAATTACATGAGTCAGTGATATAGTTGTATATCGTGAATAAATACAAGTTAGTGATACAAGAGGGTATGAATTAATACAAGTGATACAGTTGTATAAGTCTGTATGTGTCGAATACAACCTATTGCATTCATTGATACAATCAGTATTTTATCGATAAAACCAGTATCAACATGGATTCGTCCTCTCTCTAGCATCTCTCTTTTTTGTATCAATCTGTATGTATCAAATACAACTTGTATTCTGATTTGTGTGTATCAAGGTGTATTCGTTGATACAATCTATTTTCATCGGATACAGCTTGTATCAACCTCTGTTCATCCTCTCTCTAACATCTCTTCTCTCTCTTCCAAATCTTACTCAATTCTTTCTTTCACACAATCTCACTTGCCCCTCACCTTTAATTTCTATTAGACTGTATTTGTGTATTTCATCGAATACAACTTGTATCAACATGTATTTATCCTTTCTTCACCATGCCCCCCCTGTTGGTCCTACTCATCTCTCTCTCCCAGATCTTGATCATATCTCTTCTCCATGTCTCAACCTTTCTCGCCTCTCTCCTATATAATACAATTATTCTGAATTATAAACACTCAAACTATAACTATAGATATTTAATTATGTCCAAACGTTTGTCATTTTTAAAATTTCCTCGTAAAATAATTAGTCGATCATTAACTCACCTAAATTAAATCGACACATATTATATTGGTCATACTTTTACGATCTGATTTTGTCACCTCTTTTAATTAGACATAGCATTATACTTTTTTTTTTTTAAATAACTCACATTACCTTTGGGGTTTCCATCACCAAAAATGACCACTTTGTCCCTAGGAGGAGTTTTGTCTTGTAAGTCACCAAAGTTGGGCAAGAGGAAGTCAGCAAACCAAATTGGAGATCACAAATGTGTATGGAATCATTCCTTGTGACTCTATCATCCTCCTGATTTTGGCCTTGAGAGCAAAATGTGATGCTGCTGGCTCAACTGCATCAACATGATCCAATCAAATCCAAATTTGGAAGGAAAAAATCTCTGCAATTCCATGAGTGAATTAGTTATCTACAATTCGGGAACATGAACTTGGAATCACTAGTAGAGTATCAATATACATCTACTGTATATTGAATTTACTCGAAATTTTATGTTATTGAAATACAAAACTTCACATGCATGCAAATGTGAATTCAATATTCAAAATTTAGAGTAAGTGAGTTAAAAGTATGATCTTATTGAATTTACTTATACATGTTAAATTTTCTGTATAGGTAAACATAGTTCGAGTAGAAAGTAATAAGTTTTGCTGAAAAATAATTTTAGTTTTTCACGTGGTATGTTTAAGGCCAAAAGATTAAAGGGTGTTTTGGCGCATTTGACATAACTTTAATTTAGAACCACAAGATTTAAAAATCTTTTCTATTTATAAGATTTACTAAAATGACAAATATTAGATATGTTATTACGGGTTGTAACATTATATAATATTAATTATGAATTTTAACAATTTAATTAAAAGTTATAACAATTATATACATCATGAGATATATTATTATGGGTTGTAACATTACATAATATTAATTACGAATTTTAATAATTTAATAATAAGTTATAACAAATATATACATCATACCTAATCTATACCAATTACATACTCAAACATATATCCTAACAGATTTGAGTATGTAATTGGTATGGAATGAGTATAATGTATATATATGTTATAACTTGTAATTAAATTGTTAAAATACATAATTGCTAGAACTTGCAATTCATTATATAATGTTGCAACTCATAATAACATATTTAATATTTGTCATTTTAGCAAATCATTCTTTTTATTTTCTTAAACCTCGTACTAGTTCAAACTAGGTCATTTTTTTTAACGTAAGGAGTATGCAACTTGCTCTCCTCCCATTTAATATTTATCATTTTAGCAAATCATTCTTTTTATTTTCTTAAACCCCGTATCAATTCAAACTAGGTTATTCTTTTTTTAACGTAAGGAGTATGCAACTTGCTCTCCTCCCATTAGGAAAATCATTTTCTTGATTTTTAAGAAACTTATTTCTTCGTGAAAAATATAATTTTAACCAATCAAACATAAAAAAAAATAAAAAATATTTTTTGAAAAATATTTTTATCCATACAAAACAAACCCTAAATGTAGTAATTTCCTTAATTTGATATTTCCAGCTTCTTTAATTGCTTTAGTGATGTTCACTTGATCAGCAAATTGTCCTCACCCAACAGTGGAAATCACCACATCAACTTGCTTAATTGCCTTGATTAAGCTTTCTTGATTGGATAAATCACATTAATTATAAGGAAATGAAATATAAATAAAATGATGGTAATGCCATGCTCACAATTTAAAAGATTTTTTACACTATTAAATTGAGAAAATCATATTAGTAATTTAGAAAATAAGATAAATTATCAGCTATAAAATTAGGATTCATTTTTCTTGAACCTAAAAACAGAAAGAATAAGGAAAGAATATTACCTTCTCAAATTTAGAAAAAATTATCTAAATACACAATTTATTTTATCATATTCTTTAAAATTACCTACCATTTGAAAAAATTACAAAAATTTCTATTCTCTCTTATTTTCGGATACATGATCACTATACGCGATGTCTCAATTGGATACATCTCTTTACACGATGTATCGGTCGGATACAACGTATATATGATGTATCAGGATGTTGGATACATTATCTTACGCGATGTATCAGTCGAACGTTATGTATCAGTCGGACGTTATGTATGACATGAGCATCCTCTATCACCCAGGCAAAGCTAATGTGGTTGTTGATGTTATTAGCAGGTTGTCCATGGGAAACACCTCCCATATAGAGGAGAAGAAGAGGGAGTTAGCCAAAGAGGTTCATAGACTGGCACGATTAGGAGTTCAACTATATGAGTTAGGCGAAGGAGGGGTTCTGGTGCATAATGGGTTTGCATCATCTCTGTAGTGGGGGTGAAGGAGAAACCAGACCAAAATCCAATTTTATTATAGTTGAAGGAGGATGTGCATAAGTAGAAAGTGATGGTTTTCGCCAAAGGGGGAAATGGAGTATTAAGATATCAAGGTAAATTATGTGTTTTAAATGTGCATGGGGTTCGAGAGAGGATCATGGCAGAGGCCCATAACTCTAGACATTTTATTCACCCAGGGTCTATTAAAATGTACCAAAACTTCAGGGAAGTCTACTGGTGGGGCGAAATGAAGAGAGATATTGCTGAGTTCGTTTCCAAAGTTTAGCATCAAAGGCCATGTGGAGTAGCTCAAAACTTTGAGATCTCGAAGTGGAAGTGAGAGATGATTAATATGAACTTCGTTACGGGTTTACCGAGATCTCGCAGATAGCATGACTCGATTTGGGTGATAGTTGACAGGATGACTAAGTCAGCCCACTTCCTGGCAGTCAAGACAATAGACACTGCAGAGGATTATGCTTGATTATACATAAGGGAGATTGTCATATTGCATGGAGTCCCTTTGTCCATCATCTCAGATAGAGGAGCTCAATTCTCTGCTCAGTTTTGGAGATCTTTTCGGAAGGGTCTAGGTATAAAGGTATTCCTTAGTTTAGCTTTTTATCCTCAGACAAATGGCCAGGCAGAGTATACTATTCAGACATTGGAGGATATGTTAAGAGCCTACACCATTGACTTTAAGTGTAATTGGGATAATCACTTGCCATTTATAGAGTTTGCTTACAATAACAGTTTTCATTTGAGTATTCAAATGGTCCCATATGAGTCACTCTATGGAAGGAGGTGTAGGTCACCGATTAGATGGTTTGAGGTAGGTGAAGCAGAGTTGATTGGACCAGACCTAGTTCAGCAAGCTAAGGAGAAGGTGAAGATCATCAGAGAAAGGTTGAGGGCTACGCAGAGTCGACAGAAATCCTACACAGATGTTAAGAGGAGAGACTTAGAGTTTGAGGTCAATGATTGGGTGTATTTGAAGGTATTGCCCATGAAGGGTGTGATGAGATTTGAAAAGAAAGGAAAGTTGAGTCCGAGATATATTGTCCCTTATCAGATCATAAGGAAAGTAGGCAATGTGGCATATGAGTTAGATTTGCCATTAGAGTTGGAGACCATTCATCCAGTCTTTCACATTTCTATGTTTAAAAATTGTTTGAAAAATCCACAATTGGTTGTGCCCGTTGAGAGTATTGGAGTAAGAGAGAGAGCCTAAGTTATGAGGAGATCCTCGTCCAAATCCTTGATCATCATGTTTGCCAGTTGAGGACCAAAGAGATTGCATCTGTCAAAGTATTGTGGAGAAACCATTTTGTAGAAGAAGCTACTTGGGAGACGGAGGAGGATATGAAGGTCAAATATCCTCATTTATTCCAATCTACTGATGATGAGAGAGTTGATGGTAATGAATTTCCTCTAAATTCTTGAATTTCCATTCCTTCAATCATCTTTTCACTTTCCATATAATAGACGATAGAGTTCTAGAGTTCGAGTGAGGATTGATGTGATTTGTTGATTGTTTGATTGTTTTACTTGCTAAACTTCTTGATTGGTTGATTGCATGAGTGAGTTGAGAGCTTGATTGATTGTTAGATTCCTTAGGGAAATTCGTGTCTTGACCTAATCCCTATTTTTCTCTTTATTCGAGGACGAATGATCCCATGGGGGAGATAATGTAATGCCCCTTAATTTCTTTCTACCTGATCTAGATAAGTGTGTGCGGAGGATTTCTAAGGAAAAGTCTGAGAAAAACTGCATAAGCAGTCTACGAGAGCCTTTATGACTCATAGAGGGATTTATGAGTAGTAGAGAGGGGTTTCGTAGAAAATTCTAGTGATTTAAGTTTCATGTCCCTTCAGGTTACGAGAGAAGTTTATGACTAGTAAGACCAATTACGACTCATAAAAAAGGATTTCGTTATAAATTCTAGTGAAGATCAATTTCTAATCATATTGTTCATGAGGAAGAGATTACGAGTTGTAAAAGGAAATATGACTCGTAAAAGAAAATACGACTCGTAATATGGGATTTCGTATCAATTTCTAGAGATTCAGGATTTTCAGACTCTTCACCTATAAGGGACAGTTACGACTCGTAGGAGGGTCTATGAGTCGTAAATGTGTTTCATAAACCCTGTTGGTAGTTTTAATAAGGGGTATTTTTGTCCATTTCACTACCTATCTCACTAAATTCTAGACATTTTTATACTTTAATGAGGTCCTAAAATAAACCCTAAAGGCATTCATTACTCATTCCACATTTTGGGTTTCCTTGATAGCAAGAGGAGAGGAGGAGGAAGCTAGGTTTTTATTCAAGAGCAAGGACTGAGTTGAAGATTGATTTCTCTTCAATTTCAGCTATGTAAGTCTTACCAAAGTGTGAAATTTCTTTCTTCACATGCCCCTTTCCATTATCTTGAGTCAAGAGTTGAGAAGAGTTGAGATTTGAGAAATTCTATTAGGTTAACATTTTATCCTTGTATCTATCATGGGGTCTTATTCTTCTTATTATACTGCCTAAGAAAAATTATTGCATAGTGTGAGTATTAATATGAGATTTATACATGTATTTTATACTTGCTAGCATGAATGCTAATTTTCATGATTTTATGAGAATTTTATGCATATTGATGAGTTGAGGTTGAGATTGAGGTTGAGTAATTTGAGTATGATTGAACATGAGAAGCATGTTATATTGAGTCATATATATCTATATTGCTACACATGAGTATCTTGTTTGCACTATATGATGAGTCAAGTTGCATGGGTTTAAATGATTGTTCGAGTTGATTAATTACATTGAGTGATTGCACTATACATAATTGAGATAAGTTGAGATGATTGATAAGTTGAGCTTTGAGATGGTTGATAAGTCGAGTTTTGAGTTGATTGATGAGATGATTGCTGAGTTGAGCATAATTTAGTCTTGGGAAGAGTGTTAAGCACCCAGCAGAGAGTGAGTATACATCTACTTTAATTCACAGAACTACGTTGCCACCGTAGGATAGTCGGTAAAGCTAGTCTAACGACTTATGTCCCACAAGTGGACATTTACTATGGATCTAAGAGAGAGTTGATTACCCTTTTTCCGTGGAAAGTTAAGGGCAGACGTGGCAACGATGCTAATTCATTGTGCATCACCTAATTAAGGTAGTGGGATGAGGATGTTGGTTAAGAGAAACTTTTAAGAAACATTGAATTGAGCATGAAATTTTAAAACTGAGTCTATTTTACTGAGCCTATTTTAAAAGCATGATTTACTATAAAACTTGCATAAACTATTTTAAGCGTGAGTTATTGAGTTGAGGTGAGTGAGTTGAGCTTTACTTTTCTTGAGCCATTTTACATACCAGTATATTTCATGTACTGACGTCCATTTAGGCTTGCATCATTTTATGATGCAGATACAGGTGACAGAGGGCTTCAGCACGCACACCGTTGAAGTCTAGATCAGTATATCTCTAAGTTGGTGAACTCTCCTTGCATTTTGGAGAAACCCCTATTATGTTCTTACTTCTGTTAAGCACTTTCTATTTTCTTGATTTTGGGGTGTCCATGATCTGTGGTGGCACCATCTAGATTGATGAGTAGAGGCTTCATACACCTTGAGTAAAGAGTATTGAGTAATGATGTATCAAAACTCATTTTCATTTATAAACCATGATACGACTACGTTATGTATTTTATTTTCGTACTTGTATATGATGTATTTTCATTATGAGTTCTTTCTTCCGCTGTTGAGTTGATGTGACGATGAGGCCAAGTGGTTCACTCGAGGGCTAGCAATAGTCTCTGAGTATCGGTCACGTCAAGGGTACCCTCCCGGGGCGTGACAGCTGAGTTCCAAAAAATTAAAGTAGTATTTTGAGTACATTCATTCTTAAAGTTATGATCTTATAATGAAATTTTGGAAGTATTATTAAGTACCTATATAAGTAAGAGCAATAACAACTTGAACTCATAAACTACATAGCCAACGTAGGATATATAGGTCCGTACCAAATAGTATGACTCTTCATATTCCATTGAGAAGACCAAGTTAAATGGATTCATAAGCAAAGATCGTCCCTAACCCTAGCAAAGTATGAGATGACTCTGGCAACGTGGGCAAGACATTGGATATATCATCTTGATGCCCAAGGTGATGGTTGTCGGTTAGAGAAATTTCCCAATTTGAAGTGCATTATTTTCATATACCTACTACCTATATGTTTTAATGATTATTGTGTATTTACTCCTATCATTGAGTTATTATCTAAGTTAAGCATTGTATCTTATCTCAAATTTTTGTTTTGGTTATTTTACATGCTCGTATATTTCATGTACTGATGCCCTCTAGACTTGCATCATTTATGATCTAGAAGCAGGTGATAGACGAGATCCTCAATAAGCGTACCATTGAAGACCCACCTTTTATATGTTACTACTGGTAAAGTCTCCTTGCATCAAATGCATCTTATGTTCCTTTATCATTTCTAGAATTTTGTTGTTTGAGGTGGTCGTGGCCTGTTACGGCACCCATTCTTAGTTAGACTAGCAAAGACTTCATAGACTAGGAAGACAAGTATTACAGTGTTTCTTTCAGATTGTTGTCTATATAATTATTTTACTTTCTATTTTTGAGATCTTCATAATACTATAGTGTTCTGCCTTATCCTAGCCTACCTCTAACTATTTGAGTCTTCCGCTAAGTAAAGTAGCCAAGTTAAGTAGTTTGCTTAGGACCAGAAATAATTTTTGAATACCGATCACATCCAGAATATAAACTTATAGTGTGACAAGATTTTAAATACATGTTGTATTCGATGAATACAATCTGCAACAACAAATACAGTCTGATACATTTAGGTTGTATTCAATACATGAAAACTATTAGAGAGAGAGATCAAGTGAACCAGTGAGAGAATGATGTACTAGAATATACCAACTACAATTTCAGATTGTATCAGATGAATAATATATGATCTCATCAAATCATTATATATATATTAGACTATATCAACATATGGCCTACTTTGAAATCATGAGAGAGAGAGAGAGAGATGTATCACATTGTTTAGATACAATCATTACCTCTATCAGATTGTATCAATAATTTTTTTCAAGTTATTGTCGTATATCAATGGCATAAATTGATACAATATGTATCAATTGTTATTAAGCTAATATGTATTGTATCAACTTCACCATCTATACAATTATATGCTTATGTTTTGCAGTCCCATTGTTGGATACAATTTTTTGAAGGGTAAAAAATTAAGCGATACAACCTACGAAGATGGACAAAGAGGCATGGCAAGAGAGGGTGAGGGAAACGAAGGAAGGATACAAAGAGGGAGAGAGGAGATATTTGCTATAAGTATAGCTATGTTAGAAATTTTTTTAAAATTATAGCTATGTATTATAAATCTAGTAGTTATGTTTGCGTAATTAGTAATTAGGTAATTTTTCATTTTAATATGCACTAATTCAACCCAATCCAACATTTAAACAATCTTAGGGGTCGTTTGGTTGGTGGCGTAAAGATAACAATTAATTTGAAAATATCCCATGAAATTATTTTATCACCATGAAAATGGCAACTCACTTTTGATAGCTGATAGAGAAGGGGTGGAGAAGATGTAGGGTCCCTTGACATTGCAGATCCACAGAAGCTTGATCAGAAATGTGGGTTTAACCCAGGGAGAAAATATAGACGGAGATTTAGGGTTTCTAGGGAAGAAATAGAAAAAGCACGATTAGGAAACCCTACAACGGATAGTTGTTTATATATAGACTACGTGTTATTTGGACTGAATCCTGATTTGGGCCTAATTATGTTTTGTGTTGTTTTTTTGAATTGGGGTTGGGCCCAATTTCGTTTTGTACATGTTTTTCATTAATAAGAAAATCATATTTAATTAAAAAAATAAATCATAAATTTGATATAATTATTCTTTAATTTGAGAATTATTTTATCCCATTATTTTTATATATATGAAGAAATAAGTCATCTCATATTATTAAAAATAGAATAAAATATTCCAACTCTAAAAATATTATTATCTATTATATTCCATACCACCAACCAAACAATCCCTTACTATATTGTATACATAAACAATGTTGTTGGTACTTCCAAATTAAGAAAAGAGAATAGACAAAAATCACAACTAGTAACATATTTGGTATATTCCCAAAGGTTGTTATCCATTGTATCCTAAGTGTGGACAATCAAATCAAATACTCAATTAATTACTATTGTCTTTTTTCCATTGTTTTAAGTTAAAACTTGCTTTGTTGGGGGATGAGGGAGGTCACTTTCCCAAGTACCAAGTGGAAACAACATTAATTCCATCTAAATAATACTAATTCCCAAGTTTTGTCGAAAGAGAAAACTAGAAACATATGTAGACAAAGAATGTGAGAAAATATATGCATGTATCTTGTTTGAAAGTTTAATTCATTTATTTTTTACTTTTTTTTAATTTTTCATTCAATTTTCAATATCCACAGGAGGTTCGATTAAATTTAGAATCACATGAAAAAGTTTCACATTAGATGTGAAGCTTTCTCTAATAAACGCGACATCTTCACATCCAATACTTGAACTTAAAATCTCTGACTAAAGATTAAAGAATATACATAAATATAGCCTATATATTCATATAACCAGATCATTTATTAGGTAAATATACATATATATTTTAGTATATATTATGAAACTAGTAATCCGATAAAGTTGATAACTTACTTATTATGAAAGTTTAAACTTCACCAATAGTGTAAAAAGGATCTTTATACATTCAATTCACATAACTTCAAATCTCTTGTATATGTTAAAATGTGTGGTCATCATATTTAAATATTTAAGTTGTAAGAGAAATTCATTTACTTAATTTCGTTCAACACACACTCTCACATGCATGTAAAATTGATTATCTTTTTCCTTTTCATAAATTAAACAGATGAAAATTCTTTTTGATAAGTGGTGACGCTTAGATTCAAACTCAGAATTATTGTCTACTTTAATATCATATTAAATTGTGATTATCTCATCTAAAAATCACATCAATGAAACTTAACTCGACTCAATTTTTACCGTAAGTATATACAATATGCCTTTATTTTCCTATTCATGACAATACCCCATTTAGGTGTGTGTCGTTTTGGCTCTACCTCTTGTTCCCTTATGAACTAAGTTAAAAGACTTTAGTTCCAGCTAGAAAGCTATGGGTGAATGACACGAATTATATGATCAAATCTCTTTATAATAATGTTGTTTGAATATATTTTTTATTCGTTATAGTAAAATATCAAAGAAAACATATAGTATAACATAAAATTAAAAATTAACTTCAAAAAATAAAATTTAACTACTATAATTAGGAAATTATAATCTTCCGTTAAAAAATGATATAACCCAGAAAATAGCACACAAATAATCAAACTCAAATTATTTGATTTTCGAAATCAAACAATTAAGAAAAGGTACTTTTCAAAGAAATTTTGAGAAGTTTCAAATGTGGATACGAAGAAATGTTAGGAAAAAGAAGAGATAGAGAATTTGAATTTGACATTTATGAATATTAAATTCTAAATCTTTCAGTAAAAGATATTAGGTTCTAAATAACAATCTATACATATTTAATGAAATTTAATACGAATACAGAGATTGAACGAAAGCTAAATATCGAGTTCGATCAAATCTGCAATCGACACTCTATCTCTGCCCTTGAACAGAAGTACAACCTCCACTTTTGTTAATGTGATTTTTTTAACAGTCACATTATACGTAAGAGTACAAATTTCAAAAGTCTCATAATAATCAAACAAATATTATAATAAATTGAAAATTTAAAAAGGTTTCATTTCATTTTCAAATTGATACATAATTAAATACTATTATATTCAAATTAATTTAAAATGCTAGAAGTAGATAAGAGACAGGGACATCCCACACGTTCATGGACATATGCCTTTGTGACCTAAAAAGGAAACCACCCTCGTGACAATGAAATATTGCTCCCTTAGATTTTAGTGTTTGACTATTTGTTTGCCCAACGTTTGTTGATAAAATCAACCCTATGGTTGGTGGGATACGAATAATAATTTTGAGGTTATTTTATTTTGTATTCAATAATAAGTATTATTTATTTCCTTTATTTATTTTTATTTATTTTTTAAATATTGTGATGATCCTCTAGGTTATTTATATGTTTCCGCATGCATTTCATCAGTTGAAATATTTATAGCGATTTCGGGACTTGCTGATATTGATGGTACGATTGTCGGGTCGTTCGTTTGGAAATATGCAATTTTTCGTGTTAGAAGGCCAATTATAATTGAAAAATGAGCTTTATACTTACTTTGAATTTTGTATAGTTTTTCGTACTTCAAGATTCATATAACTTGAAAAGTTGACTTCGATAAAAAAAAATGCAAATCAACGGCATCAAAACAGAATTCTGACAGTTCCATCAGCTCTGGAATGGTCAAATTAGGCTAGAAGTGTGGTTGGCTCAAGATGTAATAAATACAGTGTTTTGAAAATGAAAAGAAAAAATGACTATGATTAATGAGAAAGATAAATTAGAAACTAGGTATAAAATTATCTCTTAATTTCATAAATTGGATAAGTATTGTTGGACATCCCAAAATAGTATGGTAGACAAGTGAAAATGGACGAAGCTATTTAGTTTGATAATTATTTTATTCCATATAAAAAAATGAAATTAAATAATTTCATGAAATCGGATATTCAATCCACAAAAAAGATTCTTTTTTTTAATTCTTATGCCACCAATCAAAAGATTCCTTAAAAGAAAGAGGGTGAGAGATATATTATTAGTATTTACTAGTAGCGGTAGGAAGTATTTGTTTTAAAATCATTAATATGTTTATTTAAATATTTTTATAAAAATGATGATTTTTCAATTTCATTATTCACAATTATCATCGTTCATCATTATTAACTATCACTGTCATTATCAATTACGTTTCATCATCACCAACCACCATCTTCAGCTATAATCACCAGCAAATTACTAGATATTATTAGTTATTGTTACCATTAGATAATATTTAATATCATCGATTATCCCTAACCATCATTACCACAATAACCATCAACCAGCAACATCGATCACCACATTATATATATTCAATTATCGTTATTATTCAGTATCACCATCAAGTCATCTAAAAGATATTAATTGTTAAATAACTTCTTTAATATGAAATATATAATCGTAAAAATAAGATAACTTACATATTATAACAAGTAAACATAATTTGATGATCCATAACTCTTTTATGACAATGGTGCATACAGCGTTAATGTGAACTCATTTACTTAAAAATTAATAATGATTATGTAAAGAGACTTTTATACTATCAAATCATCTATATATATATATATACACACACACACACAAAACGTTCAATAAAAATAAATTAATTATAAGCTTAAATATAAATTAAAATTAAAATTACATATCAAAGAAATTAAAGAAATATAATCGACAATATAAATTTTTTTAATCATTAATAATCTAATAACCCTCCATCTCTTCTTCTTCATTGGATCTTGTTCCTACTCATATGGACCTTGGTTTTCTACAACCCCCCCCCCCCACACACCTCTGCACACACATGTATACACACACAAAGTACGAGATGTATTTTATACGCACAAAATATGAGGTGTATTTCAAATTTTAAGACAACATATGCAAAGTACCTTGGGACGAGGATAATTTAATCCACAAAAGTTCTTGTTATGTGTGGGTTCAGAAGAAGAATCGTATTGATGCAATTTTAATTTCTAAAAAATAAGTAAAATATATTTATGAAAAAAATTATATATAATAAACGATAGAATCAAAATTTCAAATCAATGAGTATTTTTATAATCTAGCGTAAACCTAAAAATAGTCACATAAATATAGTAATATGGTATATAACCTATTGGTTTAACTGTTTTTTGGTTAATTCTATTCAGTTATATCAATTTTTGGTTCATATGATCATTAAATTGAAAAGAGTTCAATCAAAAAACAAAAAAAAGATAAGTTCTAAAAATTATTTAAAATATGGATAAGTTTGTATTATTATTCTATAATAAACATATTTCATCAAAAATGACATTATAACATATTTGATTACAATCAATAACAATAAAATAACAATATAAGGAAGATCAATACATTAATCGCATATTTAAACTTGTCACTAGTTCAGTTGAAATTACAATCCATTAAAGTAAATTATTCTTTTTTCTCAATCTTGTTACTTAAATTATAATTAAAACTTTTTTAGAGGAGGTAGATAAATATTAGTTGAAATAATAATTGATGAGTGTTTTTTTGTTTGTTTGTAAAATATAAAAATTTAGGATAATTTTTAAATATACAAAGCTTTCCAAATACTATCCCAAGTTTCCAAATAGTACTAGTTTTTCTTCTTCTTTTTTATTATTCGGTAACTTGAAAATTTTTCAAATATATTTGCCAAGTTCAATAGCCAAACATTACTTCCCAATTTTTTTTTTTCAATTTTTCTCATTTTTTCTCCAAAAAATTCTGGGACCAAATGGTACCTTAGACAATAACATATTGATTTTAAAATATGTGATTTTAGAAATAATCTTATTGGAAAAGTTAGAAAACCTCCTATTTTTCTTATTAGGGGTGAAATTTCTAAATGAATCTTGCAGTGCGTGATTCACATTTAATCGAAATTTTATTGAGAATTCCAGACATTGAATGATTTTTATTTTATTTTTTTTGCAAAAAAATCTTTTTAAAGGAATTAAAACTATGTGTGTAAAATACTTTGTTAGCCTCTTAACACAGTAAAAGTTGTGCACAAAATTAATTTACTCAATCTTGATGAACACAATTTGAAGTTTGTGTTTAAAATTTGAAAATATCAAAAACTTATTTTTATTTTTTAATTTTTACTACATTTTTCTTTTTCAAATTTTACTCTAAATTTATTATTTTTATTTATAAAACTAACTCCATTTTAACTATATTTATGTTTTTTTGGGAATGTACATTTAAAAAAGCAAATAGTATTTGCAAAAAATTATTATATAATCAAACACGATTCTATCTTCAACTCCAATTTTAAGTATTCTAAATATAGTGAAAAAAATATTTATAAAATATAATAGCCGGTATATAATATCTATTTTATGACATTAGATGACTAACTATTTTGAGAATTAAGAACAAATTCATCTTGCTAAATTAGAAAAAATATATTTAGAAAAAAAGTCAAGTTATTAGTTGATCAAGAATTTTTTGATTTGTTGTTCTGTATGAACATAAAACTTCGATTAAATTCAAATTCACATAAAAAATCTCATTTAAAAAAGAAAAACTCACCCTAATAAAAATAATTTTATATTTAAGTAAAGTTTGAATTTTAAATTACTAATAAAAAAATAAAAAAGATATCTATAATTTCATTATCATCCCTTGTTGATGGTGGGATAAAATTATACTCCCAACTTTAATACATGTCATAATTATACCATGTTACATTGTTTGAATGCTAATCATTATTGTCATCTTTTTCAAATACCATAATCTAATTAAGGATAATTGTACCTTTCCAGCCTATTTTTCATATTTCAAAAATATTTTTTTATTCTTTAACAAATTGGCCCACCCACGCGGGAAGAAATAAAAAAAATTACAAAAATACATACATAAATAAAAATCACATCCTTATTATATATTAAAAAAAAATAGTCTTGACAAAGAGGATATGAATTTTTCCAATTTAAGAGAAAAACTTATAAAAGAAAAATGGGACTTTTACTTGAGCATTCGGATAGAATAATTTTTTTTAGAGGATTTTTTAAAAAGAACAGACACTCAAAACATAATTAAAAAAAATAGTCATAATTTGTTAAAATTATAATTCATAGCTACATATTATAAGAGAGAAGTGAGGAGAATCGAGAGATGGAAGAGAGATGCGAGCAAGAGAGGGAAGAGAGTGACAGGCGGATTGTATACGTGTTATCCGTCAAGTAATTGTATATATGTAACTGATGTACATGTGTATTCGTATATTTAAGAATAAATAAATATATGAATCGTATATTCCTAAAATATACAATACATTAATAATAATAATAATAATAATAATAATAATAATAATAATAATAATACTTTTGTCATAGTGAGATATGAAAAATTGAAAATGATAAAACGTACATAAATTTTAATTTTACCTTCATAAGATAAAAACATTGATTTTGATAGATTCTCAGCTCAATAAATAAATAAATTCAAACACAAAATTATGAGAATAAAAATAATTAAACCATACTTTCATACATTATTTACTTCGTTTCAATTCTTGTTTGCCCTATTTTAACTTGATTTACAGGCAGGAGGTTCGTTGTCCCTCTCCTTTCTGGTCCAGACGCAGTACAACACCTGGACTCGAAGTTATGATCAAATTCGATTGGATCTGGTCCTACCAGACTCAACTCCGAAACTTAGAATGATTAGCCTGTTTGGACAGTAAAACAGGGAGAGAGAGAGTCGTGCCTATTCTCTATTTGAGCACGAGCAGGAACATCCAAAATAATGAAAAAACGAATATATATACATGATATAACAACATAAAAAAAGTAAAAATATTTTTAAATTTTATGATCTTAAATTATCGATATATAAAATGTATGTACATGATGTAACAACATTTTAAAAAAAATTATTTTTGAAAATTTTCTAAAAAAAAAAAAAAATTAAAATAATAAATAGTTGAGGGGAATCCCTACTCCCTCGGTCCAAAATCTAGCTTAAAAAACTGAAAAAAAAAGAGAAAAAAAAAGACATTTGGTGGAGAAAGACAAATGAAAAAATATTGGTGAGAGGAGCTTTCTATACATCGGAAAACCATTTCTTTTTTCCGTTCAACTTGGTGCTGGTGGTGGTGGAGGATACGGCGGAGTTGGGTGGTGCTACTGGTGGTCACCGGAAAAATATTAATGTTTACCCACCAGGGTTTCGCCGGAAGCATCGCTGGAATTGGCCGTGTTTGATCTGATCTGATTGTACTCATTTTATTTATAGCTTTTTCTCATCATATATCTTTCAGGTTTGTTTATTTCTTCTCTTTTACCTATTTTAGACCCCATTTTTGTTTTTTTTTTCAGATTTAAAAGTTTTCATTTCTAACGCAATTTGTTGAACTGTGGTAGAAATTTTGCAAATATTAATGTCTAGCTTTGTTTTATTTCAGATCCGAGCTTCATTTTTGTATAT
>DF357884.1:49387-62523 GCA_000787875.1 Solanum virginianum | reverse complement strand
GCTGAAATTATGTCTCCCTTGTGATGTCACCAATGACATCTATGGGAGTATAATTTTCCCTGTAGAAGGAGCTGTTGAGCTCCTCCATTTTACACACCAAATTGAGAGAAAAAAGAAAGAGAGTCACAGAGATAATAAAATACACTGAGTATTTTATCTGTGAGGTATACCATAGACCTATTTACTAAAAATAGTTTGTGAAGAAAAATAGAGTGTGAGCGATATTTTTGGTAAGGTAGAAAATCAAAAGAGAGTATTTCTTTTGTGTGTGTAGAAGTCTTTGAGAGTATTATACTCGTGCCTACATGGTGTAAAATTTCTTACAATAATAATATCAATTGCTCCTCTTGGTCCGTGGTTTTTTCCCTTATTTAGAAGGATTTCCACGTAAAATTCTTAGTGTCGTTATTTTCCCATTTTTGTGCCATATTTATTTTGTGTTATTCCTTATTTTTCCCAACAAACTGGTATGAAAGCCAAGAAGCTTGTGAGAAGCCGTGACATCTTCTTCATGGAGAATCAAACAATTAAAGATATTGAGAAAGCAAAGAAGCTGGAATCTTTTAGTTCTTGAACTTCCACATCAGAAAAGAATTACTTTGGTTAATAATTTTTTTGGAGAAAAATAATGGAAGCCAACACTAGTAGAATGGTCACTTTAAATGGCACCAATTATGCCATTTGGAAGGAAAAAATGAAAGACCTGCTTTATGTCAAGAATTTTTATCAACTAATCTTTGTCACCAAAAAACCTGAAAATAAAACAGATGAAGAGTGGAATCTGTTGCATAGAGAAATTTGTGTATTTGTTAAACAATGGGTTGATGATAATGTGTTGAACCATATTTCTAGGAAAACACATGCTCGTACCCTATGGGAGCATCTTGAAAGTTTGTATGCTCTGAAGACTGGGAACAATAAAATATTCTTGATAAAGCAGATGTTGAGTATGCGGGGTCTACTAGATTCTTGGGAAACATTTAGAATGTCATTATCAAATTCTGCTTCGGATGGTATGATCTCTATGGATTTTGCCAAGAACAGTGCCTTGAACTAAAAGATGAGAAGAAAATCTCAAGGTTTTTCTTTGTCTGATGTCCTAGTGGCAGATTCTAGGGGGAGAAACAAAAATCGTGATTCTCTTAATAGAGAACACAGCAGGAGCAAATCAGGAGGCAAACTTAAAAATGTTAAGTGTTATCATTATGGTATACAAGGGCATACAAAGAAGTTCTGCCGGAAGTTGAAGAGGGAAAACAGAGAAAAAGAAGAAAATAAAGAAGAAGGCAATGAAAATTGCCTTGCCACCATTGCCACCGAAGACCTTCTCACNAATAAAGAAAAAGGCAATGAAAATTGCCTTGCCACCATTGCCACTGAAGATCTTCTCACTGTTCTTGATGATAATCTGATAAATATTTATTGTGATGAGTCAAGCTGGGTTGTGGACACTGGTGTCGCATCTCATGTGACATTCAGGAAAGATCTTTTCTCTGCCTATACTCCAAGTGACTTTGGAACCTTAAGTATGGGTAATGAGATGGTGTCCAAAGTGGTTGGTATTGGTACAATCTGTTTAGAAACTAGTGTTGGAATTAAACTAGTTCTAAACAATGTGAAGTATGCACTTGATGTTCGTCTGCATCTCATTTCTGTTGGGATATTAGATGATGAAGGGTATGTCAGTACCAATGGTGGAGGAAAATGGAAACTCATTAAGGATTCCTTGGTTGTGGCTCGTGGCAAAAATCGTCGAGGTCTATACTGGACTACAACTTCCACTTGTGCCAATATGGTGAATGCAGTTGAGGATGATAAATCTTCAACATTATGGCACAAGAGACTGAGCCACATCAGTGAGAAAGGACTCAATATTCTAGCCAAGAAGAAATTATTGTCAGATTGCAAAAGTGCTAAATTAGAAAAATGTAAGCACTACCTGGCTGGAAAGCATAATAGAGTTTCTTTCAAGTCTAACAATGATGGTGAATATTATGGACCGTTTAACGAATACTGCAAGCATCAAGGCATTAGACACCAGAAGACTCCTCCTAAGACTCCCCAGCTTAATGGTTTGGCGGAGAGGATGAATAGGACCTTGATGGAAAGAGTTAGATATTTGCTTTCTGAAGCAAGATTGCCAAGCTCCTTTTGGGGGGAGGCATTATTGACCGCTGCACATGTACTTAACTTATCTCCTACTGTGGCTTTGCAAGTTGATGTTCCAAACAAAGTTTGGTATGATGAATTTGGTTACAGGCTATATGATCCAATTGAAAAGAAGCTTGTGAGAAGGCGCGATATTGTCTTCATGGAGAATCAAACAATTGAAGACATTGAGAAAAGAGAGAAGCTGGAATCCTTCCAGATTCTGAGGGCAGGTGTGATGGACCGACGTGTGTAGAGTCACTGATTTTGCATCAGGACCAAAGATCTGCAAGGGTGTCTTGTATCGAAAGTCTTCCTATCAAGTGATGGTACAGGCGGTGTGTCCCGTTGAGTGATAACGGCGGTGCAAGATGATTTGACAGATCAGATAGTGTAACCTAGCGATGTGGAGGTCTGCGTTAATAACTTGTGTCGAAAGTCTTCCCGACAAGAACAGATGGTCGGGCGGCGTGTCCCGCAGGTTGCTACGGCAGTACAAGATGGTGGCAGATCCAAAAATGATAATCGTTGAAGGGGAGGCCATGAGATTGTGTGGTCAGAGTTTGAGGGGAGGTTTGATGGGATACAAACTCTCTCCCACATCAGTTGTGGAAAGAAAAAGTGATCAACTTATAAGGTTGAACCCAATCCCATTAGTATGAGGCCTTTTGGGAGGTACCCAAAAATAAATCCGTGAGGGCTTGGCCCAAAGCGGACAATATCATACTAATGCGGGGTTGGGGTGAGGGTGCGCGCGGTCCCTACAAATGCAACATCTTTTGTTATGTTGTACTCCAACCATGTATGACCCTCGAACCAATTAGGATAAAATTGACGCATTTCCTTCCCAAATTGAGTTTTGGGAAAATCATGTTCCTTAGGTTGACAAGGCTTTTTTAGAATATAATATCTTCTAATATCATCCCGTATATTAGGATTATATTCTGCAATGGACTTTCTAAATCTTGAATCAGCTTCAAGAGATCCTAAATCAACATCTGAAATATATGTTTTTCTTTGAATCTCTGGAGCTACGGATGAATTGGTAGATGGATGAGTAGAACTAGAACTTAGATGGTCAATTTTCAATCTTGTGACATATCTATTTATCTCGATTAACGAAGATAAATTCCTACAAGACAAAATTCAATTTTATCATAAATTTAATTCACACTGTTCAATCATTTTTTATAGAAATTCATTACCCATGACTTTCTGTTGACAATAATCTAAACAACAAATTTCAATCAATGAGTACAAATTCTTCATTCATGAATTTTGCATTTATTTCACAATTCAATTTTTAAATCAAGTAAGTTGGTAAGTGATAGCAAAAAAAAAATTATATTAAGGAAAAGACTCAAATATGTCATCAAACTTTTAAAAAAAATTCTTAATTTTATTTAGAATTTATTTTTTTAAAAAAAAAGAATAATGACATGGCCGAATTAAAACCTGTCATGTGTAAAAGGTGATTTTACAAAATCACTATTAAAAAATAATGGCATAGATGAGTCTTATTCTTAACAGCAATGGCATATATGAGCCAAACTTTTAATGAACAACATAAATGAACCTTTTGTTAAAGTTTGATGACATATTTGAATCATTTCCCTTTTTAGGATATGAGCAATAAGAGTTGAATATCTTAACCCTAGACTTTAGTTTTCAAGATTCTATTTTTTTTTATAATACCTAACTTTAATCAAAACACCAAATCTTATCATCTTACTTTTGTATTTTGATTTTGTGAAGAATAAACTTGACGACTGACCTTGATCACATTCTTTGAAACAAGAAGAAGTGTTTTAATTTTTCTTTTTTGAAGAAAAAGAAGAGAGGTCGTTCATGGTTTAAAAAAGAGGACAAAGTAAAATAGTAATTTTTTTGGTTTAAAAAAAGAGGACAAAAGTTCTTATTAGAAGTGGAATAGTAAAGTTTTTAAAAATGTTGAAGCCGAAGGGCATAAGAATAGTCAAAAAGAAAAAAATAATAAAAAAAAGAACCTTTAAAGTCAACATATTTTATTAAGAATAGGAAAAGGTATGAAATAAGGAAAAAGGTGTATTTTAAGGGAAAAAAGAGATGTTGCCGGTGGTTCGATCCCGCGTCTGGCAACTCATTGAGAACTTTAGCAAAGCACGGAGAACCACAGCACCCACAGAACTTCTTGAGTGGATGTTTATCTTTATATTTATACTATTTTTGCATATTTTCTATATAAATACTCAAAAAAAAAATTGGGGTCAATGGGTGCTCGAGCACCTGCCACCCAACACGTGGATCCGCCCTTATTGGGAAACAACCTTTCTATCTTTATAAAATAGTGGTAAAGTCTACGTACATTTTACCTCCAAGACCCTACGCGTGAGATTTTAGTGGGTATGTTGTTGCTTTTAGTATCTATCAGCTTGCAAATTTTGGTTTGACACACATAGATTTTCATTCACATCAGTCTCCAATTGAGTCCTCAATTGGTCCTGCATTACCACCTCAGGTGCACTTCTCAAGAAGGTTGGGTAATGGAAATAGAGTTCGACTCAAAATCCGAACCATGTCATATAAATTGAAACAGAAGGAGACAAATTAGAGTAAAAATACATATTATTGAACCATGGTTAAGTATGGACAGTGTAGTACAATAGACTCTATTTGAAGATGCTATAAAGATACTAAAGACTTTAGTTAAACGCTTCCTTCTCAATGCTAAAAAAAACTAGAGAAAATTTACACTTCATATCATGGAATCTAAGTTGCTTGGACTCTCCAAAAATGTTGCCGCACCCGTGTCAGATTCTTCAAAAATACCCTATTTCTGGAGGATCCAACACGCACCGGTCAACATTTTGAAGAGTCCAAGCAACATAGCATGGAATCCTATACCTGTTTATTTACAAGAAATCAGCACACTACAGAGAGTTTTGATTATCTATTTTTTACTTTTAGCAGCAGAACCTCGTTTCGAAAATAACATCCGGAGTAATCCTGGTGCCTTTGAACTAGACGTCTGCCGTGTATGGTTAACAGTAGAGCCTTTAGATGTGTCAGCATCTGCATTACGAGTAAACAGGTTCAGTAACTCCAAAGCCATTGCCTTCCCTTTGCTATTTTCGTTGACAGATATATTGGCGAGATCAGAAAAGATTTGTTCATCCATGTGGATGACAAGCTGACAGTACTGAACGCATTGAGAGCACAAAGAGAGGAGGAGAGCCACCGCGTGCTCCTGATCCTCAAGACTGTCACTGTAGAGTAGCTTCACAATTGAAGGAATGCATCCATCGGTCTCAGCTACGGAAGCTGCGGCAACATCAGTGATGCACATATTTTTCAAAATAATAAGAGTGTCTCTTGCTAGAGCTGTATCTTGTAGAAAACGGATCAACTTGGGAATGACATCTGAAGGTGTGATGAAGGAAACAATCCCGCTGTTTTCAGACAAGTTACATAATATTTTGATGGCTCGTTCGTGCAATTTTCCGTTCTGGTCATCAAGCATTTCTAGAATGGGAGTCAGAGCACCCGAAGCAACAATTTTTTGTTGGCAATATTGGTGGCAGGACAGCACCTTCAATACAGAGAGGGCTTCTTTGGAAACCTCAGTTCCAAGAAACGATACCAAAAGTGCAAAAGTGTCGTCATTCAAACATGGCAAACTGCTCCTGATATGAAAGAACCCATGCAGGATTAGTGTGAAGAAACAAACACAAGACTAAAAGTGAAAAAGTACGCAGAAAGAAAAACGAAACAGTGGACAAGTTAAGCTTGAATTATTAAACGTTAAGCAGGACTACTACTTAACATTCTAGTATCACAATCAAATTCTGAAACAGAATGCTTCTGAAAGGCCTTAACCAAATCGGAACAAATTCAGTCCACACTCTAGTTACCTTAAAAAGCGTAGTACCACAAACACACGAGCGAGGGGTGGAGGGGAGTAAAGGTTTACCTGCATTTCTGCAAAACTGTTGACAATGATTGACATCCCAGTATTTGGGAATTTAGATCATTTAAATCATGTGCATCTTTCAGAAATCTAATTATTGCTGGAACTAAATCCTCGGATGACATCCAACTGCAAGTTTGATCGTTATATTTGAAAATGTTACAGATTTTTCCGACCAAGATGCACTGTGACCCCCAAGAAAGTGAACTGAGCCTGGTTAGAGGATTCATGTCCATATCTTGAAACTGAACGCTATGACTACTGCCATTGCTTTCTTCTGAGATCCTGTAGAAGTTGTTTAGTCTCTTAGCATAGGACACATGACCAGCATCTGAAGATCCATGAGATAAATTGCTGAAGTCGATAGGAAGAAGTAGATTATTTATCGAGCTGCTCAAGCTAGAGATCGAATTAGAACGAGAGTCCAATAAGTGTGCCCCTGCAGCCTCCATGCTGGGGTCAGGAATGCTAACTCCATGTGTTGCACTCCACGTGGATATTAGCTCCTTCATTTTGTGATTCGGGGTCAAAGATAAGTTAGCCAATTTCCTTCTAGTCACCGGACATGTATCATTACCTTCAGCAAACCATTTCAGAATCCGAAATCTTTCATATGTTTGTCCAGATGCAATAACAACAGGCTCATACATCAATCTCAAGGACAAAGGACATTTAAACTCATTTGGTGGTAGAGAGCTCCTCAGAATGTCCACTTCAGCATTGTCAAGTCGACATCTCGCTTCACATTGATAAGAGTCTTCCTGCTGAAGCCAGCCATTCTCTGTTTGCTCTGTCACAATTGATTTTCCATGCTTATGAAGGAGCTTCAGAAATAATGATAAGATCCTCCTTTTTGGTTTCTTGCCTTCACCCTCTCTATCCAGCAGTTTTTTTATGGATCTTTTCTCTATTGCAAGAGCTTCTCGAGATGTGATATGAAGATTCCACATAGCAACTTGAATTGCCTTGAAGGCATGTTCTTCAGCTGAATCTGTTGTATTTTCATATCGACGAAGTAATTCCTTTAGAACCTTCCCTGCTTCCTCGTCAGATGGGTCTAAGCTGAATACTGCACTCCTCAGTTCAGCAGTCAGTAGTGAAATCTGCAGCCAGTTTTTTCATTGCCTCAGGCCACCAAGAAAATAACAACAACAACAACATACCCAATGGAATTCCACAAGTGGGGTCTGAGGAGGGTAGAAAAAGTGAAGGATTATAAAAAATAATAATATACCCAGTGTAATCCTACAAGTGGGGTTTGGGAAGGGTAGAATGTACACAGACCTTATCACTATCTCATAGAAGTAGAGAAGTTATTTTCTCGAAACCCTCGTCTCAAAAAACCCATAAGCAGAATAAACTAGATATGGAAAAAAGGAAAGGAAAGGAAAAGAAAGGGAACAAAAAGAACGACTAATGACAACACAAGATATAAAAGCAATGTAAATACGCTAAAAGTAAACAAATATAGGGCTAATAATAACAAGATACGACGTAAAGACATCACTACTCCTACTAACTTACTCTATCACAAAGTCATATATCGACCCACCCCTACTAGCCTATTAGCCCTCTACTCTAATACGTGACCTCCACTCTTTTCTATCTAAGGCCACCAAGAAAATATAGTAGAAAAAAGAAAGGAAAAAAACCACAGAAAAAGACAATGGAGCCTCATGGTGAAAGAAAGCAAAGATATGAAGAAACGGCATAAATGAAAAAATGCATTTCGGATTTCGAGAAAGTGAATTCCATGTTAACATAATGTGCAGCCAAATGAGCATTAGGGACTTTGTCATTTAGTTGAAAAATCTACCAAACTAGCGTGCACTACAGGCTTGCATCAAGACCACCGGAATATAAAATATGCATAGATGAACCTCTCAAGGGAATGTTTTCTGACTGACCTCTGCAGCCAGTGATACTGGAACCATATATTGCACCTGGCTTAAGCTTTGCTCAAACAAGTTTCTTGATTTCTCACATCTTAAGAGTATAGAATCTCCGGTTAGCGCCTGAAAACACAATACAGATTGTTGATCAGTGAATGAAGGCACATTACATTCATAATGTTTAGCAGTATATCAATATCACACACACACATAACAGCATAAACTAAAGAACTGTGTTGGAAGTAAGAATGACAACGCTATGAATGTGCCTTTACCATCCTACCCATCCCATATAGTTTGTACACTCCTTTCGTTGGACTAGCTTAAGCTACTGGCCTCCATGGAAACATAAACAAGATGGCATCCTGAAAAACCCCGTGTATATTGATCTAGAATGGAAATTCCACCATGAGAGATATATTTTACAAAAACAACTGAGGCAAAACTAGTTGGCTGCACTCAAAGTATACCTTAGCTGGTAGATCTCCCATTATTTTTGAGATATATTTAACAAAAGCAGTTTAGTATAGCCTATTTGGGAGATAAATTAAACACAAACACTACAAAACTGGTTGGCTTAGCTTGTTCCAGAATGCATACCAAGTATAGCTTACTAGATTCACTGCAGTGCAGATGCAGTGTCTTGGCTTTGCCAATTTCAATGTTCAACCGGCAAAGTGCCTCTCTTCCGGAAGAGCATCCAGGACGGGCTGCTTCAATTTCAGGAAGTAATACTGAAACTCTAGTCATAAGCTGAAATAGTTCCATGCACATTACATGATGCACCTGTCATCATCATAACAACGTAAGTTTAAGGCTTAAAGCAAACGGCACCACGGTATGGGAGAAATGACAAGGAAATATCGAAGAATTTTGATCATTGCATTTACAAAACTAACAACGTTTCAACGACAAAAACCTCAGACAGCCGTAAAATTGATCATAGGAACGTACTGTGATGATACTCTATGTCAATTGATCATGAAGTCTCAGTATTAATTAATCATGAACGTTCATAATTGAATCATCACAGTGTGTCCTTATGTCAAACATATGAACGTTCTTACGTTCATAATTGTATCATACATACACATAATTGCACAAGAATTAAACCCGAGACCTCATGATTCTCAACCCTCTTGATTGACCCCTAGGCCACACCCTTGCGTGACATTCTAACTAGGACTACCCCTAGGTCACATCCTTGGGTGCCACAAACCTAAAATTATACCACCTTTGCATATCTAATAGTTTTGATAAAATATAATATGGATACAAACTGATAGTTTTCTTTTTTGTCATATCTAGTTTATTCTGCTTATGTGTTTTCGAGATGATGGTTCCCAGGAAACAACCTCTCTACTTCTATGAGGTAGTAGTAAGGTCGGCATACATTCTACCCTTCCCAAACCCCACTTGTGGAATTTCACTGGATATGTTATTGTTGTTTGGATACAAACTAATAGTTATATGAATTTCAACACTAAGCATACGCGTGCAACGCACGTGCAATAAATCTAGTATACCTTAATAGCATGATGAGACGACGGTGTCTTGCTTACTGCAGCAGCATCAATCCACATGATAATTTCTGGTAAAAAGAAGAGAAAACTAAGTATCAACTTTAACAAAGGACTAAATACTATCAACAGCAAACAAATACTAACAGGGAAAAAAAAAGAGAAATACAAAGGTCAAGGGACTAAGAAACCATAAAGAGAAATGATACTCAGCTACAAATAAAAAACAGAAACCTTGAAATTTCAAAGACAAACTTTTGGTAATAACAAAATCCTTCGAAAGGTAACATCAATAACATATCCAGTGGAATCTCATAAGTGGGGTGTAGAGGCTAGAATGTAAATAGACCTTACCACTATCTGTGAGTGAAGAGGCTATTTCCTTATTTACAAACTAAATATGACAAAAAATAAGAAAACAGAAAAAACGGCTAATAACGAAAACAAATACTACTACCCTACTGTAGCCCACAGCCAGTACCATATCTTGTGTTCAAAAGGTAGCAATTTCAAATATTGAACACAAAGATTATAACAAAATGACCAGCAAACTTAGAATTTTAATAAAAACTTATAATTTTCCACTGTTACTAAAAACCAAGCTGACAAAAAGTTTCAAGAATCCTTACCCAGAGGAGAAAAAAATAACAAAACCCTTCTCTGCTTTAAGATGAAAAACAAACTTCAACACAGCTTCAGCAGTTTATTCCACTCTGTAAAACATCAAAACTGAGCCCAAACTCCACATTTCAGAACTCACAAAATTTCAAAACTAGGGGTTCAAATATAATTTTTTTTTTTACTTAAAAAGATCCAATTTTTCTCCTCACAGTTCAAATATTATAAAAGCCATTTAACAGAAACCCCATAAACAAGAAACACATGGGCAAAAACAGAAACCCCACAAACAAGAAACACATACATTTTCATTTTGCTATATAAAACATTCAGCTCAGCTTTAATAAGCCTTCAAGAATACAAAACCAATTGAAAAGAGTACCACAAAATGCCAAAGACCCCACAGAAGAAGACCTCGATGGGACACTGTCAAGGTCGTAAAGGTAGTAACTTTATGTTTCCTTGAAGACTTGAGACAAAATAATCAAAAACACAATACATAAATTGACCCTTAATTTAAAGCGAAATGTTAAGTTAGAATTCAAATTTTTAAAGTGTACAAATAGATATTTCAATTTGTCCATTTTCTATAAAGTAAGTATAGTTGTACAGTAGCCCATGTACGTGAATTTTATGTTCAATCTCACTATGCCACGTCATAAATTTATTCCACCTATTTATTTTTTTTTTTAAAATGTCACGTCATCTAATACTATTGCACCTATTTGTAGTTAAAAAAGTAAAAGAAACACTTGTGATTGACTAAAATAAATTTATTTTGCGAAAAATTTAAATTTTTTACTCCACCCCGGACTCTCATCCCCCAGCCTCCCTCACTCCCCACTTCCAGCCCGATAAAAAATTAAAAAATTATTTTACGAAAAATTCTAAATTTTGTTGTAAATTTAAATTTTTTTTTACTTCATCTCGGACTCTCATCTCTCCAGCTCCCCTCCTCCCACCCCCACCCCCATACAAAAAAATAAAAAATTATTTTACGAAAAATTTAAATTTTGTAAATTTTAATTTTTTACTCCACCTCAGGCCCCCCCATCTCCCCACCTAGCCTCCTTGCCACATCCTCCAACCCTCGTCCACCTCCACACCCCCATACAAAAAAATATATATATTTACAAAAAATTCAAATTTTAAAAATTTTAATTTTTTACTCCACCTTGAGGCTTATCCATCCCCCACCCCTAACCCTTTACCTTTACCCTCCCGCCTTCAAAAAAAGAATTTAAATATTTATTATTAAAAAATATTTCAAATTATGAAATATTTTTTTTAATGTCGAAAACTAGAAAAAAAATTTCTTGAAGATTTGTACTAGAAAGAAGAAAAAAAATATATTTTAATTTGAAAAATAATGGTTTATATATAAAAGGATGTAGTAGGGTAAAAATGACAATCAAACCTTTTTTACTGTTGAAATCTTCAAAAAAGTAGCACACGCGTGCCCCGTTTTGCATGTAACACACATGATTTGCCATGTCAGCGCCTTGCGTTTACTGGATAAAAAACGAACAAGTTGGAGTGCTTATTTGTGCACTTTGAAAGGTTGAGTTTCAACTTAAAATTTCGCTCAAAGTTAAAGATCCAATTTATGTATTGTGCCATAATCAAACAAGAGAGAATTCATATGATATAGTTTGGAGTTTAAAACAGTATATGTTTTTTAATTTTCACTCTCATATTATTTTGTTATTTTTTGTACTACTAATTGAAGTATGCATATTCTTTCACTTTCGATATCATACTCACACTCTGTGGTTCAGTTTTCTATCACTTAGTGTGCTAACAATAGAACGAAAGATTAGTCTCACGACTGTCGGGTATGGCGATATCTTGGGAAATCAAAAAAAAAAATATCATACTCACATACCATCAAAGGATGTGGTACAGCGAATGATGTTGCTCCTCCTTAATCAAAGATCTTGGATTTGAGCCCTGAAAATAAAAATCCTTCATTATAGGGAGTGTTTTCCTCAAATGGGGTCTATGCGACATGAATCTGAATATAGTCGAGCTACTATGTAAACACCAGATATCGAATCGGAAATCAAAAAGAAAAATATCATACTCGCATCAACTTCTTCAAAAATATTATTTTTAGAGAAATCAAGACACATCTGTAAAAAAAATTCAAGAATTCTAGAATTTTCTCCGTCTCATTTTATGTGGCACCCTTTGACTTAGCACGGTGTTTAAGAAAAAAAAAGAAGAAGACTTTTAAAATTTGTGGTCTAAAATTATTTTTAGATATTTGTATGGTTTAGAATCATTTTATTAAGCACAAAAAGGGAATTTCGTACATTATTTCCAATTTGAGTAAGGTGACATTCTTTTTGGGACAGACCAAAAAAGAAAAAGTGTCACATTGGGATGGAGGAGGTACTTTTTTAGGCTGCTTCAGAATATTCTTTTTTAATCTAATTTTTTTAAATCAGAAGTATGTCAAAAATAATTTTTCTACCTCTAGGTAAGAGGAATATATATATATATATTAGCAGTGTAGATTTCAAGGAATCAAATAAATAGTTTTGTTTGTTGGTTAGTTTGCCCTTTAAATATGGTAAATTGTAAATTCTTATAACTTATAACGTTGCTCAACAACAACATACCAAGTAAAATTTTACAAATGGGATAAAATATACGTAGACTTTATCATTACCTCATAGAGATAGAGAGACTCTCAGCTCGGAACTATCCGACCCCAAAAGCAAAAAATACTGAATATAAAAGATAAATGACTAAAGCGAAAAGTAAGTGATAATATATAAATATAATAAAAGAAACAAATATGAGACGTACAATAATCAACATAAGGAATAAAGACACGAGTACACGACTACTTCTATTGACATATTATACCACAAGGCTAGACATCATCCTGTCAATCCATTAATCTTCCACCATAATGCACGACCTCTGCTCCTTTCTATCCAAGATCATGTCATCTCATTTTTATGAATCAAATATATTTTATGTCCCCCTCCCCCTCTTTGGTTA
>DF357884.1:33960-48023 GCA_000787875.1 Solanum virginianum | reverse complement strand
GATGTAAACATTGATGTAATATATTTTATCATTTAAAAAAGAATGACGTATGTTGATTTGACATGAAATTTTAAAAAATATATAAGATTTTTTCGATCATGTGATACTAAATTAACATTATCAAAATGTCCTTAATTTGTAGTCTAAAATATGTCATGTAAAAAATTAAAAATAAAATTTTGTAATGAATCATTCTTTTTCAAACAGATCAAAAAAAAATATTATTCGTTTTTAAATGAAAAAAGTATTTTTCTAATAGTTAGATGTTTATTTTCAATTGCAAATTAATTTGAATTCACATTTTATAAATCATAAGATTCATTTATACGAAAATTTTAATTAAGGACAGAGAAATTATATTCTTTTTAGTTTTTCACCCGATGTTCGCTATACATATTGGAGTTCGATTAAATTTGGATTTGCATTGGAAAGTTTAATATTTTGGGGGGTAAAACACTCCTAATAAAGACGACTCCGTACCCAAAGAAACTCAAACTCAAAACCTCTAATTAAGAATGAAGAAATACTTATTACTCCACCAATATTGATGTGATGTTGAAAACACAAAGGAGTCTATTTTGGGAAGTCAAAGATATTGATGTGATGTTGAAAACACAAAGGAGTCTATTTTGAGGGCCAAAGATAAAGAACTTTTTTTTTATTTTGTGGAAAACTTTTATGAAGTATGTTTCCTTGATACTTCTTTTATTTTATATATATATATATATATATTTTATGGGAATATTACTTGTGGAAAAAAGAATACTGCACAATGGCAAGTATGTTTCAATGCTTATTATTCTCATCTCAATGGGATGTGATACATTTTTTTTCTCATTTATTTTAAGAAAAAATATATTTTTATAATTCAGAAAATTAACTTTAAAATTTCTTATTTACTATTTCTGAAATGATCATTTATAAGCATACAAATAGTTAGAAGTATTTTAGATTACAAATATAAAAAAAATCATATGTTATATTTTAAATTTATTTATACAATTAGTAAATTGTCTCGTATTTGTATTTGTAGTTAATACATGCTAACGTGAAATTAATAGATTTGCATGTTGAAAATTATATTTTCAAGATATATATATATATATAACAAGTATACTTACAAAATAGGATAAGTAGTAGGTGACTCGACATACATGGCAAAATAATATAACAACACGTTACGCACACCATCCAAAATACTGCCACGTGTCTCATTTAGCCCTTTTCTTCAATTTTTTTTTTTTAAAAAAAAACTTCCTTTTTATATTTCTTTCTTTCACTCCATCTTTTTCCACAAATTAGAAAAAATTGTTGTAAAAATTGTTTGAAGTTAGTGCTATTTTTGGGGAGTTGTGCTAGAAATGGAGAAGAGAAAAATGTTGTTTATAGTATGGGTGATGGTGATGTTATGTGTTGTTTGTACTTGGGCTGTTGGCAATTTCTCCCAGTAAGCAACTTCTGTAGTTTTATTGCGTAAACACGTTTTTTAACTTGATTTCAGTTGATTTAATCGTGCAGTAAATATTTAAACTTGTATAAAATTAAATAAATAAATCGCATAGATGTCAGTTGAATCCAGATTGAAGTTACATTTACCAAGCAAAAGCAGTTTACGTGTTTGCTATCAAAAGTTGCTTCTTTGTTGACTACTAATAGTTGGAAATGTATGATATCTTTTGATAAAACAATGCATATTGAGTTTCTTTGTGTGACATGAACATGTATCAAATCTTTAGGTTTCAAGAAGATGCAGCATCAGATGTGTGTGACTTTGCATCAGAAAAAGCAGGTAATGTACAGGGGTGTGCAAAAACTGAATCAACCAATAAATCGAATTGATAAAAATGTTATTGATTTATTGTTATTGGGTTATTAGGTTATCGAATTTTTAATGATTTTCATAACACGGCCTGTGACATGGCAGTTGATGGCAAAGAAGGAGCCAAACATAAAGCTTCCGAGGCTTATGATTTCGCCTCTCAGAAAGTGGATGATGGCATGAACACAGCTTCCCAAATGGGGACAGAAGTGCAAGACAAAGCTGGCCATGCCTATGGTTTCACCACAGACAAAGCGGGTCAAGTGATGGATAAGGCTTCAGACATGGCGGGGGAGGCCAAAGATAGAGCCAATGATGCTTACAGACACACATCTGATGAGATGAATCGAGCAAAAAACACAGTGAAAGATAAAGCATCCAATGCCTATGACCAAACCATAGAAATGGCTGCTACCGATGAGACTGCTGATGCAAGAGACTCGACGAGGGATGCATTGAACAAAGGGAAAGATAAGGATTATGACAAATATGAAGATGCAATATTGAAGGTTTACGAAACATATAAATCTGCTAAGGATACAATGACTGAGCAAGCTAAGGAGAAGTATGAAGCTGCCAAAGAGAAGGCTTCAGATGCTGCTGGCAATCTTGGTCAAAAGATGAGAACTGGAAGTACAGAACTATGAGTAACTAACAGTTACTTCTTATGTGTTTCTTTTGTTTTCTTCGCGATTGCTCTTGTTGATACAGTTTTAACTCTTCCGTCTAAGGATGCTTAACCGCCAAAAAGCAGATGGATCTCAGTTTTCAAATTTTATGGCCAAATGCTAATTTTAAGAGAACAGCCTAGCTAATGAACAAATATATATGTGGATAAAGTTTATAACAATACAATGGAAGTGATCTAGCTCTAGTAAATACTACTCCAAGACGAACCTGAATGATTCCAAACATTCGTGATCTGGATGTGAATGAATCGAATGACTTATCCCTCTCGTCAACTGGTGTGCCATCTCTTTAAGAATTGTGAAAGATGATGTACTAGAAATATTGTTATTTCTTCAACTCATATTTCCCAAAAAGTGGATTTCGCCCTGTAGCTCATACTTTCTTATTCCACAACAACGAAAGCGCTTTCGCTTAAACCTGTACATAACCTCCTGACTCTAAGTGCTGTCCAGATGAACGTGGAATATTACTTTGATTTCTTCCCCTGCTGCTTTTTTATAACTTCATCAATGTATATTATACCTTTGCCTTCATAAACTTCAGGAGGTTTACAACTCCTTACAGAAGCAGCAAATTGCTGTACCTTCTCCTCGTCAATCCCAGCGCAGCATATGATATTGGGTTTAAAACAGAACACGCGAACTGCAGGTGGAACGGTCAGTTCAACCTCATGGCTACAACCAAGCTTGAGGTATAAGAGACGGCCTTGAGATTCTGCTTTCGCCTTGAAACGAACCCCAACAATCTTGAGAAAGCGAAAGAATTTTGCTTCCATTGGGACCAAGTTTATCAATCCCCTGAAATGAGAGGTGATATGCAGAACACTAGATCAATAGAGTAGTACAACAACAACAACCCGCACTACTACTACACCTCGATTTCAAGCAAGTTGGGTTGGCGAGATGAATCCTAATTGTCCATTTTGCCCTATTTAAGCTCGTCTAAGTCCAATGTCTGATAAACAAAATAAACAGCTATAGTTTTTACTGGCACAGAAAGCTAAATCAAGTGTTAATTGTTTGGTGTTGCCTCTTTAGAAAAGGCTCATTGGCAAGGAAAAGTATGTTTTAGAACCTTGATGATGACGACACTGAAGTGCACATTAAGTGATGTGAAGCGCTCAACATGTTTTGAGCTTCACTTCAAAGCTTAAATGCATTTTAAGTACACCTACACTTGCACAACAAAAGACTAGATTGTGAAAATCAAGGGAGAATGCTGTTTTAGAAAAGATACAATAGTTTCTGATTCCCCCTAGCATAGGGGTCAATTACGGGGGTAATTGGTCGATCAACTCATCTTTGGGTTAACTTATCGATCAACTCTAGGCTGAGCTTGCAGTGAAAAATTATAGTTTCCTTCTCATCTATCTTGAGATCGGCCATATAGGCTTTTTGCTTCATTTACTCAAAGTTCTTTCCTTCTAGTTTGGTTACATGACATTATTTTCCTCCGGTGGGAACTAAAGCATATCATGGTAGATACTGGATTTGTAACTTTGCAGTTGCACCAAGTCTCTTCAAACTGTTTGGAAATTCTTACGGAAAATACTTCATCTTCTCGAACACTTCATTACAAACACTTATAAGGAATTTTGACATACTAAAATCATTTTTTCCAACACAAACTAGTCCTTAAAGCTTGATTTAAAATCAAACATTAACATAATATGCGAAAGGCCTGTGTTGCTGAAAAAGTCACTACACAGATCTTATTCCTACTTCAGTAGAGACTGTTTAGGAAAGACATTTGGTTCAACTGTTTAGGAAAGACATTTGGTTCAAGTAACACATACCTAAGCAATTCTAAAAAAGAAAAATACAAAAATAAAGCAGACATAAACAATTGATGGAGAAATCATGGCATAGCATACACAAAAGTGGAACGATAACAATAGCAGAATGATACAATAACCGAAGCAAAGAAACAATAAATAGTAACAGAAAATCGAACAACTGCGATTTGACTACTAGCTCGAACCCTATATCAATTAAGAATACAATACAATAATAAGATATTTAGTAGCAAAAACAGATTCTCCAAATAAAACAAAGAAACAGGACAGAGGAAACTCACAATTTCGGATTTCCCCGCCGATGATAACAGTCATCGGTGGACGGTGACAGCTTTCGCCGGGAATTTCGAATCAATCTGATTGAACTTTGAAGGTTTAAGTCGAATCTAACCGGCGTTTAGGTATCAAATTTCGAGTTAGATTGGAACAATTTAGATCGATTTTGAAGGAATAATATGTCGCTGAAATTTTGCACTGAAAATTATGCGACCTGCTAAAATTATTAATTACTTCATCTTTATTCTCTTTATTTCATTTTATATGAGTTAATATTTTATATGAATTAATTTAATTTGATATAAAATTTAAGAAAGATATTTTGTATCAAATATATGATGTAAAATAAGTAATAAATATTTGTATGATTATAAATTATTTTATTAGAAATAAAATTAGGGGTCAGTATAAATACTGAAAAATCAAAAAATCAAACCGAACAAATTCATTCCTTCGATTTCGGTTCGATGTTTGGTGTATGGGGTCTCAAAACTTCGGTGCACTGAAGAATCGAATTTTTATTAAATTTTTAAAAATTATTTTTTATAAATATATTAGATCAAAAAAATAAAATTATGTATATATACATATAAATTAATTAGCAATTTAATCATTCATGAAATAGCAACAAATTTATAATTCATATAGTTAACTTGAAATATGATTTTTCAAGAGAAATTCAAACATATTTTTGACGATTTATGTCATGTAAAGGGTGTCTTCGTGCTTGTTTTTCTCAAGCAATAATAGGAGGCCCAAGTTCTTGACAAAGATAAATATATTTTTTTAAGCACAATATGTGTTCCATGAGAGCACATCATTACTTAACATGATTTTAAGTTTTTAAGTATCTTATACTTTGATTTTGTCCTCATTTTATTTTTCATTAGTTTGCACCAAAAAACTACTTTAAAAATACAGAATAAAATTGAACTAAACTTGAAAAAATCGAACTGACTTAAAATATTTCGATTCGATGTATGATGCACACTTTTTTAAAACAAAAATTTTCAAGACATATGATAATCAACTTGACAAATTTTATCACTTCTTTGAAATCCTCAAGTTTTGATAGCATATTTCTAATAATAATAAGAAGAATATGTAAAAGTAACTTGTTGAAAATTTTGATAAACATCTATAATAGTGAAGATTTTGACAGTCAAAATGGGCTGGCCACATCCAATCCGACCCTAATGGATTAAAGAGTTAAACGGGTTAGAATGAACTGACCCTTTTAACTAAAAGACCTGTAAAATAGCAATTAAATCCAACCCTATGCGGGTCACATATGAGGATGGGTTGGGCCTTCAACCAAAATGTAGACAATATGAACTTCTTAAAAAAACTATGCGACAATGATAAACACAACACCAATGCATACAAAATTACACATATCTATGAGTTACTCACACTTTATAGAATGCATAAAAAATAACAAAATAGGCAAAATACAATATTCATAGGATTCATTAGAATAACATAGATTACATGACTTTTTTTTATCATAAACAAGACAACAAAAGGAAAAATAAAAAATTAGGCATAGTACCTGCTCCAACGCCTAAAATGAAAGTGAAAAACTGTGGTAAAGTAATTGTTTAGCCAAAGAGAAGAGATAAATGTTATATTCAATGAAAGTTTGGACTAATAAGTAAATCTAATGGGCTAAAGATTCTAAATGTAAAAGTTGCACAAATAAAAAGAATTGAACTTGATTTTATATTTTTTAGGTATTTATTAAAAACATCTTAATAAATAAAACACTACTTAAAAAAATATATAATAAATATTTTTAAAACTCACGGACCATAGGCTGGCCTCAGAGGTTTACAGGTTAGGCCTATGAAACTAACGGACTAAAAAGTCTCATTCTTAAATGGGTTAAATTTTTTTAATTTAATTCCACTTAATTCAAGAATTCAGTTGAACCAATTTTACGGGCCAAAGCTCATTTTGACAGCTCTAACCATAGGTCACATTAATTTAAGAAGAGTTTGATTAATCCACCATCAATATAATTTAATGGATTTATGATATAAATAATTGACGATTAATAAATACCAACTAAAGTAATCTTTACATAAAGAAAATGACAAAAAATGATTCCTTTTATTTCTTTTGAGTAGTATATTTAAAACAACCTTTTTACCATATTACTTGATAAGGTTTGAACCTTTGAATTTGTCAAAAGTGGTAACCTTTTTGTCGTCTTATGATATTAGAATTGTAAAAATAGAAAACATTTAACAAAAAATATTACTTTTAGCTATTTTAAAACTTTGCTGCAATTTTAGGCGTTAATTTTGTTTATTGTTTATCTATTTCTTTTGTAGCCGAAGTAATTTCTTATATTGTGATTATTATTGATTTTGATACGTCGATTGTTTTTTATTTCATAATGCCAATTTAATGTAGCAATAAAAGATCGATAAATATCTAAAGGAGACTAGATATTTTCTTTTGGCAACTTTGAAAAACCAAAAGTGTTCATCAAATATTATTTGATAAATTTAAAAAACCAAAATATTTAAATAATTCACAAGAAAATATTTTGCACCTGCTATTATTGAATTCTCACATTGATTGCGAAAAAATTTGATTTTCTTATGTAATTTTGAATAATTTTTTCGTTAGCTAATTTTGGAGAAAATGATCAAATAGTCCTTAATATAAGGGGTTTGGTTCCATCTGGTTTTTAATGTATGGATTTGATGAAAATAATTTTCAATATATTATAAAACGTGATAATTTTTATCTTCAACTTATCATTAACAATATTTTTTGTCATTAAATAATTAGAGTATTTAAATCATAATTTAAAAAATAAAATACCAACCTTATAATATAATGTAAAAGAGGTGTTTGTTTTATGATTTTTTTTGTTATAGTTAGCATCTTTATTTTTAGTTTGTCTTTTCATGAATTGAAATTGAGACTCATGATTGCAAAAGTCGTATTTTATAGCTATACGTGTTACACAAGATAAGAGTTGATCTGATGGCAAAAGAATTGGACGTCGTTAATTATAGGTTAAAGACTAAATTATATCACATTTTATGACATATTAAAGACTATTTTCATCAAGTTTATACATTAAGGACCAAATAAAATTAAACCATATATATTAAGGAGTATTTTATTCATTTTCTAGCTAATTTTGGGTGGAATTAAAATTTCATGTTTATTTCTTTTATGTATTGCTACAACATTTCTGTCTTTTATGTACTTAACTATTTGGCAGGACGTTACGTATTACAAACACCTTTCTTTACAAACAAAAAGCACCAGCTGTTTTCACGAGAAATGAGACACACAGATCGTGAACTTTGTGCACAATTTGTCTTAAACAAAATTTTGACAGGATTATAAGGTCCGAGAATAATATAATATTTATTTTTATTTTATTTTATATAATTTTATTAAAATATTAAGATTTTAAAGTTAATTTTAATTTAATTTTAAAAATTATTCATAGTAACATAACATGTGAGAATTATTTTGGAATAGAATTAGTATCAAAGTGCCAATTTGGCTATTTTTGAGGGAAAGATAGAAAAAATAGTAGTGCTTTGGAACCCTGAGATAGTAATTGAAATTTTTTGAAATTTTTTATATTTTATAGAAAATACTAATTATTTATTTATTTCAAATAATATTTATCTACTTTCTCTAAAAAAATATTATAATTTGAGTGAAAAGATTGAATTTTTTTTTACTTTTAGTAGATTTACAATTCCAACTCAATTAACAATATTATATTATTATTGTTAATTGCTAAAGAATATTATTGTAAATTATTTTTTAATAAAATATTACAAACTTATAAATATTTTAAATAATTTTTAAGATAAATATAAATTATATTTTTTGAAATAATTAGTAAAACTTTACGAAAAATAATTTATCATAAATATTTATAAATTTAGAGCTAAATGCTAGCTAAAATTTCCGGACCCGTGGCGGTATATATATAGAGAGAAAGAAAATTTGTTTAGAGAGAAAAAATTAGGAGAAATGACTTTGGGATTAATCAATGCAAATCCAGTGGTTCACGAGAGGAAGGAAAGGATCGTTCGGCCGGATAATGGTCACGCCGACGACGTCGTTGATGCTCTAGATATTTATGATATCCTTTTTTCTCTCTACTATTTTTTTTTTTGAATGCTTCAGCTTAATCGGAGTTCATAGCTGCAATTTTGAGACTACGTCGACTCCGGTTACCGGAAAAAATGAGTTAGAAAAAATGAAGAAACTTAGCTACTTTTTTTTTTTTTTTGCAATTTTAGTATGTTGATTTGCTAGTTTCTGGAATTACTTGTAGTTTGTGAATTTCTCTCTCGATTTTTTTGAACTTTTTTTTCCTCGATTTTTCCGTCTTTTGAATGCTCAGCTGAATCGAATTTTATAGCTGAAAATTTGTACTGGAGAAAAATGAGTAAGAAAAGACGAAGAAACTTAACTATTTCAATTTTTAGCATGCTGTTTTTTAATTTGATTTAATAAAATTTGGAATTGCTATATTTTGTAGTTCAGATGTTTGTGAATTTACTTCTATGATCCTCTTTGCTATTTCTTAGTTTTTTGCAATGCTTCAGCTAAATCGGAGTTCATAGCTGCAATTTCTTAGCTATGAACTATTTCAATTTTTTGGCTGGAGAAAATGAGTAAAGTAAAACCGAAGAAACTTAGCTATTTCAATTTTTTTGGCATGCTGATTTTTTTAATTTTTTTTATTTGATTTAATAAAATTTGGAGTTGCGATATTTTGTAGTTCAAATGTTTGTGAATTTACTGCTATAATCGTCTTTGCTATTTCTTAGTTTTTTTTTTTTGAATGCTTTAGCTAAATTGGAGTTCGTAGCTGTAATTCCAAAAATTAAGTCTGGCTTAGCTGAAAAATTCTACTGGAAAAAGTGAGTGAGGGAAAAAAAAAAAGGAAGAAGAAACTTGGCTAATTTCATTTTGTATGTTGATTGTTTTTTTTAAAATTCTACTGGAAAAACTGAGTGAGTTAAAAAAAATAAAAGGAAGAAGAAGCTTGGCTAATTTCATTTTGTATGTTGATTGTTTTTTTTTTTTTAAGATTTATGAAATTCGGGATTGCGACTTTTTGTAGTTCAAATGTTTGTGAATTTAGTATGATCATCTTTTTGCCATTTCTCTTTTTTTTTTTTTGGATTTAGTGAAATTTATAGTTCGGTTTTCTGTAATTTTGTTGTTTGTTGAATGTGCTGGGTCTGGATTTGATGTGATCCTTGATTTGGAAGTCGATACATTTTGTGAGGGATATAAGAGATCCAGAGCATCCATATTCTTTGGAGCAGCTGGGTGTACTCTCTGAGGAGTCCATAACTGTTGACGAGAGGCTTGGATGCATTCTGTATGTTGATTTGTGATCTTCTATTTTTATATTAGCTTGTTTATCATATGTCCCCCTAAAAAGTTGTTTGTTTATTCTTTTTGTTTCCAAATAATGGAGGAAAATGGGCGAGGCGTGATGTGTTTTAGCCGTATCTTGTTTGATCAACTGATTGGTAACTCGTGTAAACTTGGAGTTAGTCATTTAAGTTATCTTCACTCTAGTTGCAACGATAACGGCAACGACAACATACCCACAAATTATCTTCACTCTAGTTGTCGCTATCGAAAATCCTGTCTATTTGTGTCGGAGTCAGTTTTTTTGTGCTCACTGTTTAGAATTCATTTAATTGTTCTTTTCTCTGAATGCTCTGTATTGCTTTCCTTATTATTTGTCATGTTTTCTTTACTGCCGTATTTCCTTTCTCATAACTACTTTGATTCGCTGCATTTGAAGTTGAGGATCTTTTGGAAACCACCTTTCTACCTTTGCAAGGTAAGGGTTACCTCCCTAGACCCCTCTACTGGCATTACACTGGGCGTGTTGTTATTGTTGTATTGTTTAGAACTCATGAACAGTTTTGCCATAAAATGAGTTGGACTTCCAACTTTGTTGACTCAACAAACTTTTTTTTTGGGGGGAGTTTCACCTGCCTTATTTCACTCTAGTAGCAATGTGATCTCATGTATTCAGAGCACTGTTTTAATTAACGCTTTGTGGAATTTGAAACTGATGATTAAATTCAATTCTTAACAATTTTACCAGAACGTACATCTTATGTCCAAAGATTTCTTGTTTATGTGAAAAAAGTTGCATGGTTCACTATCTTGAGTTTACAATATCCTAGATGCCTGTGCAATTTCCTAGGAGTTTGGTAAATAAATATGTTTCTGTGATTAGCAAATGTTATCAAGCAAGAAAAAATAGCGCAGAAGAACCCTTTCATTAAAACTAGACTTGTTCTCGTGTTGCTGTTTTTTCCCTTCTTTTTACAGCAAAATGGAATAGACAGACAGAACGGAGTTGTCTGCCATGATTATTTGACCATCTTTCACCTGTGAAAGCGTTGCTCATTGAATCTCACACGTGCTATAAAAGCTCTATCTCCATCATGTTGAACGGATGCTATATAAGATATTTTGTTAAACCTCAATATTGCCAGTTTGTTTGGCACTCCATTTCTTTATTAGTCCATCTCAAAAAGATTGAGACGTTACAGTATAAGGAAACAATTAACTTCAAGGTTTCCATTTCACTCTTATTGAAAAGCTTTTATAGACACACAAAAGTTATGACATTTTTAATAACCACAAGTTTTAAAGTCTGCATAATTTCTTAAACTTCGTGCGGAGTCAAATTATACCAACCTGATTGGAACAAAGGGAGTAATGAATAACAAGTTACAAATAATTCCTAACTCACGTTTCTTTTGCTTATTTATCTGTATTTTCTTAAAATTGTTTGTAGGATAACTTTCACCCCAACCGTCCGGCACTGTACCATGGCAAATGTCATTGGCCTCTGTCTGAGAGAGAAGTTGAAGACTTGCTTCCCTCCACATCTTAAGGTGGTGTTCTATATTCCTGACTTAGATAGAGATAAAGTCATGCTATATTTTGGCTATTCAAATAGTCTATATTACTTAATTAATCTGAGAGAAGGTGGCTTGTGATTGTGGGATTCAAAGAAATTTTTGCAGAAGTTAAAAGTCAAAGTAGAAGGGAAAGAGAAAAAAGTAAAAGAAAAATAATCAAAATAGAAAATAAAAGGCTAAAATGAAAAAAAGTTAAAGTTAATTAATGAACGGACACGTGGTAAGTGAGGGTTAGCACGTGCTTGCACTTACCATATTATAACTGGGAATGGTCGAAAAAGGAGGTATATATTGTACTTCAAAATTGTTCCGTGTGGTAATAGTATTCCCCGCAAACTTTAAGTGTCTACTTAAAAATCAAGTATAAGTTTAGGGAGACTATATATTTTCTTGTTTTACTTTTATTTCTAAACTATAGTTTGTCATAGCATTCTTGAACCGAGGGTATATGGGGAAACAACCTCTCTACCTCCCAAGGTAGGGTAAGATCTGCGTACTCACTATCCTCTCTAGATCCCACTTCTGGGATTACACTCGTTATGTTTGTTGTAGTAGTTTCTTCATGTTTGAAATTCCATTATACTTGTGTCAGTCTACACTTCAAGTGCTGATTAGAAATCGAGTGGCATGTTAAGAAGCCAGCGGTTTCTTAAAGATTTTCCTTCTGCTACATATATTTACTATACTGAGATTCCGAAGTTTGATGAGAGTGACTTACATATCTCCTGATGTGTGGAAGACATGGTAGAGTTCACTCTATACCAATATCTTTGATAAAAAAATGTTAAATAGTATTGATTGAAGAAGCTTATGTAGTGCTAAAAACGGATATGGGATAATTCAGTAATGTGGATGAGGATGTTAGTTGAAGTACATAAGTGTTATTTATAGGATAAGGTGCATGTACTATTTAGAACTCTTGTCTCTCTTGAGAAGATTAAACTATCTCTACCTAATGTGCGAGACCTTACCTTTAAAATTGGATATGATCATAATAGAATGAAAAATAATGACACAAAATATTGATTATGATTATCTAAATCATACCTAAGAAAATTCAACTCTGAATTCCAACAAGTAGAGAGCTGGTGGAACCACAAAAAAATACAGATACGTAAACGTTGTCCTAGTAGATTATCATATGGTGATGTTCCTTCCACTGAAGGACGTATATGTGCTATGTGCAAACCACCAATCTAGGAGAAAGAATATATGTACTAAACAATGAGAATCGTAACCCTGAAATGCTAGTTCCTTGATCAGTGTTCTACATCGAAAGCTCTCCCCAAACTATATTCCCCATATTCAGTGATAATTATGGCCTTCTACGACAGGGTGCACTGATAAAGTCATTCATATCCCCACGACTATTATATTTGATTCCTCTGACATTCTTATTTTTTGTGGCGTTACAGGTAGATATAAAAGTGGCTCCTGGATCTCATGCTGAAGAAGAATCAGGTAGAGTTAATTTTAGAGTACCTAATACCTCTAGTATCGATTCAGCTTCGTATGCAACATACTTCACTGTTCAGCATTTTCCATTACCATTCTCTCGCAGTTAATAAGCAGTTGAATGATAAGGAACGAGTTGCTGCTGCCATGGAGAATCCACATCTTCGCCAGCTTGTAGACGAGTGTCTCTCTTCGCGTGAGCTTTAAAGAAACTATGTTTTCATTTCCCAACAAATTGTACAGTAGGTCTACTTATCTTTATCATATGCTGTCTGGACATGGATTTTGTTGTACGAGATTTGATCACTCTGATGCAAGTAGTTATATCAGTCTGTTTGATAGTGTTTATTAACATGAAGTGATTTATAGCCAGCTAAAATGTTAGATGCCATCAAAGTTTTGTAAAATTTGCTTGAGATATAGTTTGTAAATGGTAATTGTTGAAGCAAATTAGGATTTGTTTGAAGTGAAATTTAACATAAAATTTTAGCAAACATGAACTAAATGACTAAGGTTTGAGTTATTTGAAAATGAGATATTGAGACCTAGAATCTTTAGATATCATAATCAAACTCTTTTGTTACAATGTTTTATATCCTTTTGTATTTGAATCATGTTTATATATATATATATATACACACAAACACACATACATACTAGAACATGAACTAGACAAAACATTTCGACATATTTATTTATTTTATTATTATGAGAATTAATTTTACTATTTCTGTTTGAGGTTTCCACGCTTGAGAAATAAAACTGGCGTGTGTTGTTCAAATCATCGGTCCGATACTAGATATAGCCTTTCCTCTGGACAAGATGTCAAATATTTATAATGCCCAAATAGTCAAGGTCGAGATAGTATTGGTCAGTCAATTAGTGTGGCTTGTGAGGTACAATAATTATTAGGAAATAATCAAGTTAGGGCTTCACCTTTTTGGATTCCTATCTGAATCAAATTTTAAATTTGATAAATTTATTTAAACTGATCAGAGGTTCATAAAGAATTTAAGTTTATACACCATGTTCAAATTCTTGACATCACTATTATTATTGATCAATAAAATCC
>DF357884.1:19208-29538 GCA_000787875.1 Solanum virginianum | reverse complement strand
AAATTACAGAGAGAGAGAGAGAGGAGAGGCGAGAGAGGTGAAAAGAGAAGAAAGAAAATAACAACAAAATCCTAACTATAGCAATAAAATTCTAACTATAGTTATAAATTATAATTTTTTTTCAAAACCCTATTCCCTTTTGAGCAAAGAAGTCTGCTTGTCTTATATGGGCTTAAAAGTCCGTATTATTTCTAGTACTATTCTTTAGACAAAAGCAAACATAGATATACTAGATTAAGAAAATATTTATAATTTATAACAATAAAAAAAATTATTTTCACTAAACAGTTATAATATATTTATATTGAATGCATGATACATTTTTAATATAAATGTAGATTTATCATAATATTGTTATATATTGCTATAAATGATAATAAACAAAAAGTATCACTAAAATCAGTAATTATTTATTAAAACAGTAATTTTTCATATCAAAGTTGAATCTGAAAACATTGACCAAGTTATACGTGAATTTTCAACTTGAGGTCTTATATATTTAAATTATTTCTAAAGCGAATAAACTTTAAAAAAAGAATTCTATAACAAAAACAAGTTAAATGACAATCCCAAAAGCGATTATTTGTGCACTTACCCCAAGAAATAGTGAAACTTCATTAGAACAATGTCTAAATTTAAGTGTTACATAACAAAAAACGTAGAAATTTTTCAATGAATGAATTTTTAATATATACACTGCAAAAATTACAATAGAAAAATAAAACCCCTCATACTTCAATTTGTGGGATTTCACTAGGTATGTTATTGTTGTTGTTGTATACCCCAACTATTTCACTAGACTGTAAATCTTGATCATTATCGTACATTGTAATGACGCAACATGTACGACACATGGGACATGTCTTATTTTGTTCTAACCAAGGCCTAACACAAGCATAATGAAACCTATGACAACAACTAGGAAGAACCAAAAACATCTCCCAATTCTTAATTTCTTCGATACAAATAGAACAACCACTATTTATCCCTTTAATTGCTGGACTCTTTTTTTCTTCGTCTGAAATATCTATTATTACTTCAATAACAGTTGTTATTGTCGGTGTCGCTCTTTTTGTTGTCACAAATTCCTCTTCATAGCTAGGAATCACAAGTTCTTCTACGTCGTTTGAACGACGATGTTGTTGTGTTACTCTGTAACACAACAACATTTTTGTCCACTTGTAAAAGAATAACAGAATTAGAAAAAATACTACTCCAATCACTATGTAATTAGTAATATTAGAAAGAACCACCATTTTTTTTTGTGATGAATTTAGGGTTTAGATCAATGAGCTAATAGAAGGCACAATTAACGTTTAGATTTGTGTATATATATAAGATGATGATTTAGAAACCTATTAGGAGATGGATTAAGTAATTAAGGAAATTAATGCGTGTCCAATTAATTAATTGGAAAAGGTTTAGATATATTGACATAAATCGTTGTAATTAGATATACAAAACCTTCTAGGAATAGGATTAAGTCTGGTTGGGGGTTGGGGGAGGGGGGAAGATACTCTCTTCGTTTTATTTTAACTGTCATGATATGTTTTGACTGATATATTTCATATAATTAAAATTAATTAAATGTTTTGTTTGACTAATATATTCCTTAAAAACAATTACACTTTTATTTATATGTGTCTTTTAATTTTGGAATAAGTAATGTTAACGAGAAAGTCGAAAACTAAAATGGGACCGAGAAAGTATATAAGATGCTAATAATACTAAAATGGATTGAAAAATTAAAATTGATTTATTTGAATTTGAAGGCTAATTTTTTTCTTTTAAAATATTTTGATTGTATAAAAATATTATATTTATAAATTCTAATATGACATTTTAAGACTGTATATTAACTAATATTTAATTGTTGATAAATATTTATTTTAAATAGAACAATGGCAAATTCAAATCATTGGGGGTATTTCTAATGGGCGATAAATTTGATCCAATAGATTAAAAAGAAAAAAAATGTTTTTAAATCAATGCAAAAAAGTTAAGGATAATCCGAAATCATTTGGGATTGTCATCATTCATAGCTGTAAATTAAAAAAACACGAGTCATTCTTTTTGAAATGAAGAGAGTATATAATATAGACTACATCATTGAGTATGGACATGAGTTTCTTTTGATTTGGGTCAATTAAGTCTTGCGATCTGGATTTATTTTTATATTTATTTATTTTATTTTGTAAAAAAAATATACTTTTGGTTATAATGAGTTGCGGAAGTCATGGAAAAATAAATAGCAATTTCGAATTTGCAAGAGGCGCATAAATACCTTTAGCATTAGATGAGCATAGGTTTTATTTTCTCGAAAAAAAATAAAAAAAAATAAAAAAATAAAAAAAATTGCTTCCAATAAAGAATGTGATTGCACGTCATTTTTGAGACACTTGAAGAAGACTCAAGAATGCAATGACTCATCGCACCCTTTTTGTTTTTGGTTAGCAAGGAATTACACATACAATGCACGTGTCCAAAATTAGTATAAGAAAACATGGCCAAAAAAAGTTTAGGAAAAAATTAACTAACGGTATACTACATCACTATAGACTGTAGATGGATTCAAGTACCATTCCAATGGCCTCTTTCTTGATCCTTTCCGAATCCCCTCTCACTGGCAATGTCCGCGGATGAAAGTAAGTAAATAATTCATGAATGAAAAATTCATATCCTGGTATGACCAAAGAGAGTACTTCCAAAGTTATGTGCTTGATACAAAGTGGTTCAATGTAATTGCTTTGAAGATTTTCCAAATGAGATATTACTTCCTTTAATTCCGTTGTGTCAAAGGACAATGTAATATTTTCGCCCAAATTTCTACCAAAAAGTTTTCATCTCGAGAAAGTTATTGGTTGTTAGAGCGCTCTTGAATCCAATCTCAACTTCCATTAGCCTTGGACCAACTATTGGAAACCGGCTTGGGACTTTTTCCATATTCATTAGCTTGAACGAATGTAAATTGGGAGTGTCAATGACCGCGTCATCCAAGCCAAGCATGTCACTTAAGAACAAATACTCTAGTTCACGACTCAAAAGTTTGATCTTCTTCAGTTTCTTGCATGAAGGAAGAGATAAGGATTTTAGATGCGGGAGCTCCAAGGAAATATCATGAGGAAATTGGTTGGGAATGTATTTGACAATCAAATTCCAAGACTTGTAGCTCAGCACAAGCGCGCAAATCAACTTCTAGTGATTTTGATGAAGCAAACAAGCGAAACTCCATTAGATTTCGCGCTTTTATTTCTATTGCTTGTAGATACATACCATCATAATTCACACGAACCTTTCTAAGTTGATGTTGATGAGGCACTGAGATGGAAGAAAGGTAGTAACAACGTATGGCGTTGCACTTTGCACAAAATTCGAGAGTGAAATATGGATGGCGATTGAAGAACCCCAATCTGACAAAAACGGACTAAGATAATATCTCTTTGCAGAATGCTTTCGTAAAAATTTGCGATCGTCTAATGATGTTATGATCTGGTAATTCTGAAAATATTGAGGCCATGACATAAATTTGTTTGAGGGATTTGGCCGTACATCTCTCTATGCTACGGCAATATATATACTATACTGGTATCATATAGAATAAGTTCAATCCTCTTTAATACTTTAGCGGTATATTGCAGTATCATATAGAATTATGTTTTTTTTAAATAAATTAAAAAACAATTAATAGAAATTATTAAGCTCTAAATTAGTAGAAAATATATTTCTGATGATATTTCATTTGTATATTGATATCACATCAGGATCGTATAGGATTGGAGTCTAATTATCATCAGTGATATTCTATCGGTATCGTATCGCTGATAATTATGAGCCTTTTATTTTCGCAGACCAAAAATTTTAATAGAAATAATCGTCTTTCTCATGATCTAATTATTCAGCTCTCTAAATACAAAGAATTGCAAGTCTCAAGTTTCATATATGTAAAAGGATTTAGATTATACTCCATTCGAAATGAATTGTCAAAATTAAGTTTAAGAGTATGTTTTGTGGAATAAAACAATACAATTTACAAGTTATATTAATTAAGAGTAATAGTCTACACTTCATATGGTTTGATATGGTAAATTTGCTCAAATACTTGATCTTTTGTGGCTATTAGAGTTTTTCTAATTGAGCCACTAGATAGTTTATTTATAAAATCAAAATCAAAATCAAATGTGCATCTTTTGATATTATTATACGTTGATGATATGATAATAATAGAAGATAATGAATCGGAAATTTTTAATTTAAGGATTAACTTAATTATTCATTTAATTGAGATGAAAATCTTGGTCCCAATCGAATTTTTATTGCTCAGAACTACAGTGACTGATTCTGAATTTTCACTTAAGGTGTTCGAAAAATAAAAATATAAATGTATGAACTAGAGTTCAGAGTACAAACTCCAAAAAGAGATTATTGTCAATACGGTCTAGTACCACTGAGCTATCTCTCCTTTTTTTTTTTGAGAAATTTTCATATATGATCACTCAAAAATACTTTAATTATACTTCATAGCTATAATTTAGGTAATTACATTTCGTAACTATAGTTATAACAATGTTTGTATACATTTGTATAATTCGCTATACAATCTGTAATTTTTGTATAGCGTTTGTATATTTCGCTATACAATTTGTGCACAAAGCTTGTATAATTCGCTATACAATTTACCGTGTTTGTATATTTCGCTATACAATTTGATTGCGCACGACTTTTGTATAATCGTGCACAACATTTGTATAAATCGCGCTAATTATACAAAACTAAAACCATAATTATAGCTAGATGTTTGCCGCGAGCCGTAATTAATTCAAACTACAACTATGTTAGCTAATTAACTAGTATATATTTGCTTATCCGTGTAATTATTTCTGATTTTTGTTAGACGGTCTAAAATTAATATGTGTACAATAGAAAATTTGTCCTATATCTACAGTATAATTTTTTGTCGAAGGTATCCGAGTGAACCCTTGACACCTACTATTAATTTGCAAAAATTTCCACAACCTACCACAATTTTTCTTCGAATTAATTAATTACTAGCTGCAGGCATTAGAATACTACTGATGAATAATCATACTTACTTAACCCACTAATTTTAAAGAACATTAAGAGGTACATTTTACCAAATTGACAAACGTGAACTCATAAAAATAATCTTATATAGCACCATGCGTATTTGTTTAGTTGTATAAGAAAAAGAATTATGTGTATAATTAATGCACAGTGTTTGGTTGACTATATAAGGTAATATCTTATTAAAATTGAGTTGGAATCCAAGTCATAATTTTAGGTGAGATAAAGTTGTTCACCATGCGTACATAAATAATTTTTTTTTGTTGTAGTTGTTGTCATACTTGAGTTTGATATGTTTTATTCAAGTAGTAGATATAAGGTACGTACACATTGTCTTCTGCAGACCTATCTTATGAGATTACACTGCAATAAGTTTATTGATGTTGTATATAAATAATCTCTACATTTATAATTACCGCAACCAAACCTCACCTAAAAATAAATAAATTACTCCCTCCGTTTAAAAAAAATGACATAGTTTGATTTGATAGGGAGTTTAAGAAAAAAAAAGACTTTCTGATTTTGCATGCAGTTGTAAATTAAAGTTGTGTCAAATGTACCAGATATTTTTTAATCTTGTGGCGTTAAACATGTCATGTGAAAAATTGAAAAATATTGTCAAAAAAGTAAAGAGATTATTCTTTTTGAAACAGACTAAAATAGAAAGTAGATTATTCGTTTTTAAAGGATTAAATATTGGTCTAGACCCCTCTATTTTTTAATTATTTGTTTAATAAATTTGAATTAAAAAGAAGAAGACTAAGTATAGATACTACGTACCATATTAAGTCAAAGATGCAAAACACAAGGTGTCTAGTTTGTTGTCAACCACTATAAACAACATACAAAATAATATATTTTTCCCTTATAACAAAACTAGTATCATTAATAATTGTATGTATTAATAGAAAATAAGTCATCATAAGCATAAAGTTTGATAGCCAATTAAGCAAATCAATAGTTAACAAGCAACAAGAGCATTTAGCTTAAAGATAAAACAAGGATTGCAATTTGAACCCATAGAGAAAAGAAATGAAAAAGAAATTCAATATTAATTTTGCAAATTAAGTTTGTGGGGCCTAATATGTTTGTAACGAGAGTCTTTCGGAAACAACATCTCTATCTCTATGAGACAATAATAAGGTCCGAGTATATTTTATCCTCTCCAGATCTACTTATGAGATTCCATTGGCCGGGAATGTTGTTGTTGAAAGGGTCCCTTTTGCCAAATCATCTCCACATATCATGTATCATATTATAAGTGGGAGTAGATCGCACAAACATTAAGCTAATTTTCCCAGTTCATTGCCATTATCATTTTATACAATTCATACCTAACAAAACAATATTATTATATATTATGCTTCCCTTACACAAACAAGTACTTATATATCCATAATATTGTAAAAGAAAAAACAGGAATTGTAGCAATGGATTTGAACTTGAAGCTAGAGAGAAAATCATCATTAAGAAAGTTAGGAAGGAGCAAAAGCACACTATTAGCCTCAGAGTTAATTAATATTCCTTTTGATGACACTAATTATTATGAGAGGATTTCACAATCTATGAGACATGTTGAAATTATTGATGATGATGATGAGGCCATCCCAATAATAAGACATAAGTGGAAGAAGAAGAAAAATAAAGCATGGGTGTTTCTCATGAAGGTATTTTCTTTCAAGAAAATGACAACAAGTGAAGAAACTCATGTTGGTGTTGGGGAAAAGTCTATGGAAGTGGTGGATAAGATGGACAAGAAGAAGTTGCAATCTTCATCATGGTGAGTTTAATAATCTTTTATTTTATCACTCTTTTTTTCATCCACTCCCACATTCTTGATCTGTTGATAACTTGAACCTGCAACTTTATGATGAGATGTCGAGGATGCTTATCATCTGACATTACTAGAAACAATAGTTTTGTCTCATAAATCAATAGAAAATCATGCTATAAAATATGATTGTTTTCACCTAACTTTGTGGTTAGGTGTGGAGGATGCTTACCATCTGACACTATTAGAAACAAAGGTTTTATCTCGTGAATCAATAGAAAATTGTGCTATAAAACATGATTTTTTTTTGCACCTTATTCCTATGGAATCAACTCACAAGAAAATGTTTGGTGAAAAAAAGATTCACATGAAATACTCAGAGTATTCAATGATCTTTTTTTTTTCTTCACTAGCTAATTCAATCGAAATATTTGTAGAAATAGTCATTAAACATTTTTCAATAGGAAATTTCAATGGTAAAATAGTGATATTTTAGTCGTATTAGCAACCTCCTCTTTGTCTTATTTTAGTATACCTCTTGGTTATAGTCATTGTCCCAATTTATGTTGACACTTTTCGTTTCTAAAGAATTGCAACTTAAAATATTTTTATATAATTTTTAAATATCTAAATTTTGATTTAAAAATTATTAAATTGATCTAATCCTTAACTTTGAAGATTAGTCAATTGATGATCCAAAAATGAAATTTGTGAGATGGAGAGAGTATTAGTATTTGTTTATGTTCTTGTTTCCCTCTTTCCAAATACCTAGAAAAAGAGAGATTAATAAACAAAAATACACATCAAATTAATCAAAGTTTCTACAATTTTAACATAAAGATCATCAATAAAAATTGAAACTTTTTGTGTAGGGAAAAAGATGTGAAGATCACACAAAAGTCAAATGAAGTTTTGGTCATGGAAAAGAAGAAAATAAGGCAGCCTACGTTTCTTCCTGATCCTTACAGAAGATGGCCTGTTCAAGGATGGAGATATTGAAGATCAACATTGATCTAAATCAATTATTCGTGGTTCAAGAATTTTTGTTTAGATGGTTCATATGCGTAATATTGTTTTATTTATTTTAATTTAGGTCCTCTATTTCCTCTCTTATACATTAATGTTGTATAATTATATCTTTTGTTTGAAACACATATTTATCTTATAATACCAGATTATCTAAAAAATACTTATAATATGTTACTCAAGGTCTTCATCTTTACTTGATCAATATGAATTTTTTTAATCATGTATCTTCGATTAATATAATTATAAAGTATCGTGCTCTATTCAACTTATCGAAAAGGTCAATAATAAGAGGCATAAAGTGCTTGTTCTTGATGGTCATTTTGTTCAGCACTCTATATAATTGATACAAAACCTCAAAATATATATCACAATCTTTTTTTCCTTTTTTTTTCCGGCTAATTCGTGCATAATATTACAATAATCATATGCACATTAGAACTAATTAAATTATTGATTAATATAACTATAAAATATCGTGCTTCATTCAGCTGATCGAAAAGATCAATAATAATTAAGAGGCATAAAGTATTTGTTCTTGATGATCATTTTGTTCAGCAATCTATATAATCAATACAAAACCTCAAAGTATACATTACAATTTTTTTTTCTTTTTTCGGTTAATTCGTGCATAATATTACAATAATCATATGCACATTAAAACTAATTAAATTAGTAGTAATTATATTTCATTAACTTCCTATGTAAAATATACTCATATATATAGGAACTTAACCATTTCAGACTTAAAAGAGTTATCCTTTTCTCAACAAATTATACTTCTCTATGTTACTCTCCAAACTCTCCAAAAATATCATCGACACATGCTAATACGATAATATTTTTGTAGAATCTGAACAACGTAACACAAGATCTTTCCACCTTAGATCAAATTGATCATTTTGCTTGCTTTTGTGCTCCAGAATGATTATAATCACTGCTGAATTCACTGCTAGTGTCAGAAGGATGAAGTCCATAATCACTTGTACCACCATATTCACTACTATTGAATTCTTGACTTGTCATCACCATTTGCCTGAATTTCATCATGTCAGCATTGTATGCACGTGTGTCGTAGAGGCCCGAGGCGGTCCCACTTGCACCGCCAAAATTAGTCGTGGCGTTCTTGCCAGCTTTCTCATTCAAGTCCTCCAAAGATGAATCGCCATCCAAGGCGCGTACAATCTAAATCACCATAATAAATAATATGTATAAGCAAAATGTAATATGATCATCGTCTCAACTTTACTTACTGTAACAATAAAGCCGCAAACTATCTTTTATATGTTACTCATTGTAATAACTATAAAGTCAAGATACAATTTTTTTTTTCTGTCACATTAAAGTAACTTAACTATATATGTGTGTTTATACTCGATTTTGACTTTTCAATCATTTGAATTTTTTGAAAGATTCATATATAGTTTAGTTACTTTAATGTGACAAATAATAGTACTACTAATATGATTTTGTTGATAGTGGGGCTAAGTTCAGTTACTTTAATGTGACGATAAAATATTGTTATAACATATGGGGTTTCTATGACACATGCCTGGCTCATTTTTGGACGTCTTCTAGCAGAATGACGAATGCCAGCAGCAGCACAGGCTACCATCCGATGTAGCTCATCGGGATCATATTTTCCTTCTAGTCGCGGGTCTACCAACTCATCATAGTTATTCTCTTCCAACGCTTTAGTAAGGAAAGGTCTAGCCTGTTCACGAAGGACATGATATAAAATAATCAGTTATAATTTGAATAAAAGAAAATAATTTTCATGAAAATTTCTTCTAGCTAGTTTATACCACCAAATAGGTTATATAACTAAAAAAAAAAAGTCATTTGTAATGGAAATATAACTGCCAAACCCTTAATGACATAAAGAAAAGAAGAAAGTCTTTTGAAGTGTCAGAGCTAGAGTTCAAGTTACGAATTCAGCAAAACTTAATATTGACTTGAAGTCAATTTACTTTTTTTTCTTTTTATAGGGGCCGCGCGAATGCAAGCCCCGACTGCCATAAATTATGACGTAGGCACGATCACTTAGGCCGACCTTAGGTGGGCACTCTTCCAAAGTGCAATGGAAGTCACCAACCTAGGCCATGGGTCTTGTTGATCGCCCATTGACCCCGTCCGGACAAGTAGAAGTTAATTTACTCAGAATCGGTAAGCTGTCTTTTTTAGAATTCAAAACATGTTAACTATGATTCTGAATCCGTTTCTGAATTGTAAAATCTTGGTATAAAATATGATCATTTACTATAATTAATGTTAGGGGAATTAATTAGTAACTTATTAATCAATATGAAGAACAAATTAAATTAAATTACCCAATCTACAAGGCTGTCTTCCATGAGTTTATTGGTAGTATCCAAAGGTCTTCTTCCAGTAATGAGTTCCAATAACATAACTCCAAATGAAAATACATCTGATTTTTCTGATAATTTCCCA
>DF357884.1:0-19196 GCA_000787875.1 Solanum virginianum | reverse complement strand
ATCTACAGGTACGTTGTCCATCAGCAATGCAAAAGCCCACGAGTGATCTGATTTTTCTGATAATTTCCCACTTGATGCATATTCTGGAGCTAAGTACCTGTTACATAATAAATTTATTAGTAACTTGTTATGAATTTATTGGTTTTCTTTTATGAAGGATTATATATGCAATGTATAAAACGAAACTTATATAGATATACTTATAATATATTTATTACATGTATAGTTCATTTTTAATAAGTGCAGACATATCATAGTATTGATATATCTTGCTATAAATGATAATTAATAAGTAAAAAGTATCACTAAAATAAGCAATTATTTAGTAAAAAGCACACTACTAGAAACAGAAGTTTTTCCCATTGCGAATCAATAGGAAATTTTGTGCTATAAAACATTACTTTTTTCCCGCTGAACCATTTCACTAGGAAAATGAATCGTAGAAAACAAATAGCTGAAATACTGAGAAGCTTCTTAATTTTTTTCATACGAAAACACAACTTTCATTTGATTTATCCCTGATCAATTAAATATCTTATGAAAATAATCATAGAATATGTTCCGAGTGATAAATTTCAATGGATAAGTAGTGATTTTTTTAAATAATGACATTCAAACATGTAATTCAATATTTTACTTAGACATTTACATATTCAACTTCAATATTAACCAATTCTAAAGGTCAAACAAGTATTTTGCAACATTGAAAATAATTTGTAAACATTTAAGGCAATACAAATATTTTATTTATTAAAAAATAAATAAACATAAAGCATAATTTTCTCACCCAAAAGTTCCCATAACACGTGTCGAGACATGAGTATTATTGTCCTCTGTAAGTCTAGCCAATCCAAAATCAGCCACCTAATAAATCATAAACATTATTATAAATGCTATTTTTTCTTTGCTTTTATTGGCATAATTAAAAAAAAAAGAGAATAATTAACATATAGATATAAATTAAAATTTTAAAATGTCTCATTTTACCATAGCTTCGTAATTGTCATCAAGTAAAATGTTTGCACCCTTGATATCACGGTGGATAATGCGAGGATGACCTGCATATAAACAGTTTTGTAATTTATTATTGAACGTAATAAAAGATGATTTTGTGATATTATTGTTATAGTGGATGAAATTCGATTATTTTGCATGAAACTAACTCGAAACGAAAGGGTAGGAATGTAATTTTCTTACAGTCTTCATGGAGGTAAGCCAGTCCCTTGGCTGATCCCAAAGCAATTTTAAGCCTAAGTCCCCAGTCCATGACTGGTCTACCTTTACCTGCAACCAAAACAACATAATTAATTTCATTTTTCACAATTAAATGGCTCAAAAATTGTATTTTAACACAATTAATGTTTTTTTTATGATGATTAGGAGTTTTCATGAATTCGAAATACACAATCGACTGACATCGACTCATTCTCAACATTTTTATAGTTAAATAAGGCATTTTTAACTTTTGGTTGAATAAGTATTTTCATAATGATAGTATTTGGCACATCATTAAGAAAAAAAAAAGAAACTTTTAGCACATATCAAATGAATAATTAAAATTTTTCATTTTAAATATAATATTTCTATAACTACAATATACATACATACATAGATATAAATACAGATACAGATACATATATAAATATAGATATAGATATAGCAGAGAGAAAAAAAGTGTGCATGTCATTAAGAAAAAAAAACTTTAAATTTAAAGAATTTTCAAATATGGAAATTGTGTCTAGTGCCTAGAAATAGCCACAAAAAATAAACTTCCATGGTTTCGCAAAAAAAAAAAAAAACCCATAGCTACAAAAATATACTAAAAAGCTAATTTCTCATTCCTGCTATAGTTACTAGAAAATATTGAACAAAAAATAACCTAAATTGCTACAATAAAATTTAACATATTTGATCATATTTAAAAACAAAATATTGTGGCTAGATAAAATTCGCATGTATCATAAAAATGGGACTCCAAAGTTCCATACAAAAACATATTAAAAACCTAATTTCTCATTTCTTCTATAATTGCTAGAAACTATTCCACAAAAAATTACCTAAATTACTACAACAAAGTTAAACTTATTTGAACATAATTTTTTTTTTGGTCACCCACATGATGTTACTACACCAATAGCAACCCTTTGATTAGTCCAGATGATAAATTATTCGAAACAAAATATTGTAACTAAATAAAATGCGTGCGTACCATGAAGATGGTACTCCAAAGTTCCATTTGAAACAAATTCATAGACCAACATACGTTGTCCATCAGCAATGCAAAAGCCCACGAGTGAAACAAGATGCCTATGATGAACCCTACTAATAATTTCAACTTCAGCTTGAAATTCTCTTTCACCTTGTCCGCTACCGGACTTTAAACTCTTGACCGCGACTACGCTACCATCTGTCAAAACACCCTTGTGCACGAACCCAAACCCTCCTTGACCTAACAAGTTTGATTGCGAAAACCCGCCTGTGGCTGTTGCTAGGTCAGCATAAGTGAATTGAATTTTTGATAGTCCACTATAATTTGGGGATGGTAATGTGGCTGCTCCTCCAGGTACACTTGAATAACCTGAGCTAAATTCACTGCTCGTATTAGCGGCCGGAGGCGGGGGAGGTGGGCCCCACCCGCGACCGCCTTCTTGCGGAGTTCCCATTACACCTGGTGGTGGAGCTAATGTAACAATGTGATCCGTATGAGGGCTAGAATAATTCCCGGTATTGTAGTAAGGATCACCACCTACATTAATTGAGAACGATATTTACTTGTTATTCACATTGAAAATTTTGAACTATATACATTGACAGTGTAAAAAGAAAATTACATTATATGTTTGTAGCTGTGTCTTATTTTCTAGGTGTTACATACAGTAAGACAATAACAATAAATTCAAATTTGTAACTAATTAGCTTAAGCAAATATTACAGTTAAACTTCTCGATAACAACATCGTTTATTTGGATGTAATTTTTGTTATTGTAGGAAAATGTAGTATAGAAAACATAGTAATATATTATAACATGAGAAACCAGTGTTCGTTATAGTAAATAGTGTTATAGAGTATGGATATTATAGAAAGGTTTGACTTCATAGTTGAACGCTTAAGAAAAATTAATATAATATTCTTAAAACAACATTTGATTTGAGACACGAAGTCAAGAATATGTGTATTTATGTCTAAATGAAAAGTTATCATGCTAATAATTAACATACCTTTTGGTGGATGCGTGGGATCGACATAGTATGGTTGTTTCTTCTTCCTTCTACTACACAATAGGCAGACAATAACAGCAGCAAGCAAAAAAAAGCCTGTCACGGCTACTGAAGATATTATTGCCACATGAGTTGAGGAAGATGAATTTTCATGTGTTGACAAGTTAGTGCTTCCCAAGGAACCAGGTGATCTATTTGATGGTGCATCTCGTGAAGGTGGAGAAGGTAACGCCTTTTCAGATGGAGACGAAAATGATTCTGGAGATACAGGAGGGGGTGGAATGAATATAGATGGAGGAGAATTAGGTTCGTCAGGAGAGGTGTTTTTGGGAGAAGGGGTTTTGGTGTTCGTGGTTGGTGGTGGGGGTGATGAGGATGGGGAGTCATCTAAGGATGGTGGTGGTGATTGTGTGTTATGCTTGTCATCGTCAGAAGAAGGAGAAGAATCTGATGATTTTGGTGATGGAGGAGAATCTGTGGTTGATGGCGGAGGAGGAGATGCTGCAGGAGGTGGTGATGTTGGAGGAGGAGATGAATCAGATTTTGGTGGGGGTGATTGATCAGGGGGTGGAGGAGGAGGAGATGACTCGGATTTAGATGGTGGTGGTGATGATTCAGGGGGTGGTGGTGAAGGAGAGTCAGATTTCGATGGTGGAGGTGAAGAAGAGTCAGACTTTGGTGGTGGAGGTGAAGGAGAGTCTGATTTCGACGATGGTGGAGATGATTCAGGAGAAGAGTCAGGGGGAGGGGGTGAAGAAGAAGGTGCAGTAGAAGATGAAGAATTTTGAGAAGGAGGAGATGAAGAAGGAGAATTTTCCATGTTTACCAACGCTGACCTTCCGGCCAAGATTGTGCGTGAATTCTACACGCAATCGCCGGAAAATCAACCTTTAAACCGCTCAATTGTTTGTCTCAACAATTCCTCGATTCCCTTAATACATTGCCATGCAAAGAAGAAAAAACATCACCTCGCACACATCAACATAAAATAAAAAAATATGACACAACTTCCTGATCAGAACTATCCACATATAAAAACAACAAATCGAATTAATTCAAGCTCCTCCAAAAACATTACAATGCATATATAGAAATATGCATTAGGATTCATCGAAGGTTTGCCATATTCATTCGTTTTTGAATCATATTGAATTTGTATTAAAAGAAATTTAAAAGGTAAAATGGAAGACAAAAATAGAAAAGACGTACCTGAATTAATAGCGAAAATGAAGGGTTCTCAAAGGGAGAGAAATCTTACTGGGGCTAACGATGTGATTTTCCCTTCTTAGGGAGAGTCCCCTTCTCTCTTTCCTCTTACTCAAAATTTTGTCTTTTAAACACCTCTAATTTGGAGGAGACTTAATTCTCTAATGACCTAACAATTGTCAATAATCTTCTAGTTTTAGACTAAGGTTACCATGTTTACTTGTAACTCTAGTTTATCCTTACCCCTTGGTGAAATAGGCATTTGAATAGAACCAATAAAAATGACAAGAACGCGTGTGTTATAATCAGTACGATATGATTAATAAATTTGATTTGTATTAATTTTTGTAGAGTTTCATATTTGATTTTTGGTGTTGTATTACTAATTCTAGTATAACTTGTATGAGAATTGATATATTATTTTATACGAGATAAAATGTCAGACAAAAATTATTAATAATACGTGGATAAATATTCTATAGACATAACTCAAATATAAATCAAACGGCCCCTTGGAGTTTGGAAAGAAAATTATCACTTTCTTATTCTATCAAGTGTGATATTGTTGATCCTCATTTTTTTTTCAATTACTCGTATACACCTACATACAGATATAAAACATAATATTCTACGAGTTATGTCCTACGTCCTTGAAGAACGTATTTTCTATTAAGTATAAGTCCAATTGTCAAGGACTCATTCCACTAATTTCAAATACCAAACAAGAACAAACAAAAGAGACATTTTTTAGGGATTTTATGTTAAGATCCACTTACATTAATCCCCATAAAAAAATGAAAAGAACCTTGTCACCTTGATTATTTACCTAGACAAACCAAGGCCACATAACATTGGATAACATTTCAATGGCCCATACCAAACCATTATCAACACAAACTCACTAAAGTAAAATTTTAAAATTACAATTTTATTTTGGTTCTATTTTCATTCTAATTCTTATATAACAATAACAATAAAATCTTGAACATTGAACACCATAGCGTAAATCTTGAATCCACCTCGTCGACTTCTCGTACCAATGTTGTATCAATTCTAGAAAATACATATATAAAATATTTTGCGAAGAGACCATTGCATAATAATGATCTGAATCAAATACTATCGTCACAGAGCATAAATTTACGTATAAAAATTGCAACAAACAATAGATATGAACTGATAACATTAAAAGCAAATACGAATCCAAACTTAGAATCCTGAAGTCGCCTCGTCTCATCCAAAGCATTGATCAGTAGGGAGTGGGCCAGGAATTGAACCTTGTTCCAAGAACTGCAACCCAAACACAACCAAGATTGCCAATAAAGACAAGTAAGACAGGCCTTCAACAGCACCCAACAACCCAAATGGTCCATTGGGCAAACCCGACCCGGTTTTCGACTTGGTGTACAATGACCAACCAACAATACCCAGCACAGCTAAGTAACTGACCCCTTCAATTGCTCCAATTGAGCCAGCAGGTCCTGGTGGAAGTCCACATCCTGTTGTTTTTAAGGTGTAAAGTGACCATCCAATTACTGGTGTGGATATTAGTCCACTACCTATGGCGATTATTTCGATTGGGGTTGAGGTTGAGCTTGTCTGGTTGGACATGGATTGGATTTTGAGGGGTGTTGATCTGGGATTGTATGGGCGTGAGGGAAGAACACATTTGGGAGATGATGGAGATAGGAACATCAACATTTTCACAAACGGGAACACAAGAAAACTGATCTGTGGTGTGGGGGAAACAAGAAAAAGGCAACCAAAATAAAATTTATAATAAGGTAAGAAATTGAATTCTCATCAGACACTATTATAATGTTTTTACTTAGATTTTAATTATAAGGTTTGTATTACTTACGATAATTTATTAGGATAATACGAAGCAATTGATAAAATAATTTATTAAAAATAATATTATAAAATTACAAAGCAACTAAGAAAATAATTAATAAAAATAAATATAGACGTTTGCCTACTTAAGCAGGCAGGCAATATTATATTATATATAGAAGTTGTATGTGTTTAGTTGAAGTAAATGAAAAATATTAGAGTGGGGTGTGTTGACTAAAGAACAAAGAGAAACAGCACGTAGTATGTATTGTGTACCATTCATTTCAATTCAATAATTGAAAATTTAATACAAAATGGAAGCGCATATGCGATACATGTTTTTGTAATTTTGCTTTAAAAACTGTAAGTACAGATAAGATAATCCCAATTTGAAGCTCACACATCTTGGGTCGGAGCCTGCTATTTATGCCGACGGCCCAACTTCATTGTAGCCCATTGCACGACAACCCAAACTTTTGGGCTTCTACCACCAAGCCCATTACCAACTCTGATGGCACCAATCCCGTCTTCTATGCAATTTGAGGGGGGGGTTTTTTTTTTTAAAAGCACAAAATAAGCAAGGAATGTTTTTTCCTTTTTTGTTGGGTTGGGACCATTGCTTTTTCTCTGTATTTTATATACTATTAATATTCACTCTGAGCCGGTGCGTTATCATATCATGTCATGGCGAGACATCTGGCAAGACCTTCAAGTTGCAAAAATATATTAGCTGTAAAAAGTAGCTCAAGCGGCTCATCATCTCTCAGAGTCATAAACGGCGGTCACACTTAACAGAGACAACTATCCACAAAGCTGTTTTACAAAGACAATTAAAAACTATCCCCCATTAAAAAGACAAAGCAGCATTCTTTTTAAATTAAAAATAAAAAAGGCGGAAAAACGAGTTCTATCACCTACTACTATTCAAATTCCCCTCCAAGAAGAGGACTGATTGCATTTCCCTCTTCATGACTAACTGTCATTTGAATCACTAAGCAACCATACCAAAGAGCGCCAATATTTACTAACCACTTTTTGAACATCTGTATACCCATCATCATCATCGTCCTAACACCTGAATTTCCCACCAAAACATGTCAACTACCAAAGATCATCATCTCCTTCATCAAACGACACCACAGATGCTGTTGCTAACGGTGCTTGGACGACTTTGGATACTCTTCGCCATCATCATCCCCACCATCATCATTTCTCTTCCTCTTCTGAGATGACGATGGTGGCTGCTCCTGAACTTCACCATCATCATCCTCTTCATCTTCAAGATCTTCCTCCAAATCAGCATCATCTTCATCCCCATTTACTGCCTCCACATCACTGCCATCAGCATCATCTACTACAATTTGACCAACTGGTTGAACAAGGTACCCATTGCCATTATCTTCTTCCTGCCATTAATAAGAAAAACAGTAAAAAGCTTACCACTGGCATTACCCAAAATAGACCTAACTCACGCACTGAAAAATCCACTAAAAGACAGTTTTTAACATAGAACAAGATAATAATCATCCCAATTAAAAAAAATTCCAAGACGATACAGGGTCCAAAAACAATCAAGCAAAGTAGAAGATTTTTTATACATGCCAACAATACTTGGGCCAAGCAATCACGAGAGATTTTATAGCAGTAAGAGAAAAACAAAGATAACAAATATAGGCAGGACAAAAAAAAAGGAACACAAGCAGTCGAGGATTCAACAAGATCAAATTACCCATAGGCTTCAGTAATAAAATTTGACAGTCCCTTCCGAAAAAGAAACATAGTAAATGACAGTCCCTTCCAAAAAAGGTAGGTAGTATATATAAAAGTAGTGAAAAACAACAAAATAAATTATAACTTTGGATAATCATTTGATTAAAAAGGATGAAATAGACATCATTTAAACATTTAAAAAACAAGAAAACGCAGGAGCACATAAGTAGCAGATTCAACAAGGTAAGATTCTCTATCCTTCGGCAATTGACATTAGCCTTCTGGAAAAACATAGAGAACAGGATATGATGGCAGAAAAAAAAGTGTCAAAGCTTTCATTAAAGAACATCAACTGAAAACTAATAAGAAGATAACAAGACTAAACACACCATAATCCTAAAACCTTTTTCAACAAGTACTGGATATATTAGTACCTAAAGCCAAGAGGAGAAGACCATAAAAAGAGGTTCAATGGAGTAGTTGTTTCAAGAGAAACTCAACGGAAATCAAGCGATGGTGCATAGAACAGCAAGCCCTCAGGAAGAAAGGAGGGGGGAAATAGAACAGCAACCAAAAACACGAAAAATCACCTAAAATTTCACTTTGAGCTTCCATTTGCTCCTCTATTATAATTGCAAGCACAAAAATTGAAAAAGAGCATCCGAACTCTCACCCAACAAAACAAAATCCACTGGAACACACTCGGAGATATTCATATAAATTATTTGGGTAGAAAAACTAAATATGGTCAAGATCTCAGGCAAAATCAGAGTTCCCCCCGGAAATAGACAGGCCACCCAGAATTTAATCATATAAATACGGGAAGACCATGAAGATAAAGCTGCAAGTATCATATTAATGATAAAACACCATTCAACAAATTTCTTGCAAGTTATTATTCAATTGCCAAATCAATAAGCTAATGCCTCTAGTCAGTCTTCTACACAAAACTATAGCTTAGACAGCCTAGGAATGACTAATTCTATCCTAGGTCGGTACGTACATCAGCTATTTTGTAGAGTGCACATCTTCATCCAAAATAATACTTATTACACACCACCTTGATCTATTCAGCTCAGTTTCTAAGGCAACAAAACCAATCTGTACAACAAACTTCCAATTCAGAATAACCTGAGGGCCATTACTCACCAATATGGTTTAGCTACAATTACTGGTATTCCAAAAACAATAAATGTAACAAATTGATTAATGACTATGCAGCACCCAATAAGATTAGAATTCAAACAATTCTCTAGTAGCAGTAAAATGAACCATGCATATTTAATGTAATGACGTGATACGCTAAAATGAAACAACAAATAACCAACTAAAAAAAGAGAGATTCTCACCTCATCTTCAGCATCCTCATCATCTTCGAAATCGCCGTCCTCCTCAACACCTAGCTCCTCTTCCCCGGTCTCCCCATCATCATCCTCATCTGCATCATCTTCCCCATGCTCATGCCCATCAATCTCCCCTTCCGTGCTATTCAACCTCCCCGTACTTTCCGGCTCTGCAAAATCCCCATCATCATTATCAACTTCCTCTTCATCCTCGTCGTCCTCATCATCATCGTCTTCGTCCTCATCATCTTCCACACCATCTTCATCCTCATCACTATCTTCAACCTCATGAACCTCCACAACATCATCTTCATCTCCCTCTTCATCTATCTCCTCCACAAAATCCTCATCTTCATCATCCTCTTCATCATCATCATCCTCTCCATCAGAAGCTGCCTCTACTCTAAAACCATTTGAGTGACTAGAACCATCCCCTTTAGACCCATTAATCACTCTAGTTATCTCCGTCTCCTCCTCATCAGCATCACTCTCTTCCTCATCCACATCTACGACTCCTTCACTCTCACCCCTATGGCCATTGGTCATCCTAAATGGATGATCCTCTCCATCAACTTCCCCGCTCCCTGGATCATCCTCTTCATCCTCCTCTTCGTCCTCTTCCTCCTCATCATCCGATTCAGGCCTCTCATTACCCTCTGCGTCCATCTTATCCAAATATTTCAATGACATAATCAAACCAAAAACCCTAGATCGATAATCTTTAACCCTCGTCACAGGACACTCATATAGATCAAGCGACACAAGCCTGAGTTCAGCCAAAGGCCGAAGATCATCAATATCCTGAATCCGGTTATTCGACAAATCAAGGTCCCTTAGAGAATTTAAACCGGCTTCCACAAGGAACTCAAGTCCTCCAGCAATTCTATTGTCCGATAAATTCAACTTCTGAAGATTCCTAAGCCGAGGAAACTGCTCAAGCGATGTAACACCGGTGTTTGCAATTGAAAGGTGTTCTAGATTCTGAAACCTTTCGAAAATCGACGGAGGAGCCAACTTACCATGAATACACTTCACCGCTCCGTCCAACGTTAGGGTTCTCACAGAACCAAAGTTTCTCTCTCCGTCTAACGCCGTCTCCACCGCTCTTTCCCAAATCTCATCCATCAATCAGAACCACAACTCATATAACACGTGTTTTCAGAAACTACAGAACAACCTAAAACGAAATCCGAGAAGCAAAACGTCGAGACTAAAAGTTCAACAAACCTCAAACTTTTTCCGGTATATCTTCGTCGGCGCCGGATAATGCATAGAAAACCTAATTGTTTTTCTCCCTCTCTCTAGTTTCTCTCTCTAAAAAAATTCACACTCTATCGCTTGATATTGGGGAGGAGGCGAGTCAGGGTTGAGGGGAAAAGAGTAACCAGGGTCGAATTAACTAACCAGAGTCATGGTTAATATGTGTTTGTTGGGAGAGTGATTCCCAGCCGTTGATTTTGAGAGACGCGGATCGATGACGTGGATGTGAAATAGACGGTGGATATTGAAGAACGTTGTGTTTCTTTTTTGATTTCGCAATTGATGAGCACGACACGTCACTCTTTGACGCTAATATATTGGGGATGTTGAAAATATACCCCTATATTTCTCTAATATTACGGAAATACCAACCTTTTCTCCTTTTTTTTTCTCCTTTTCTTTTTTCGCTTTACATAAATAAAAAGTGAAAAAATTGTTGTACCTATTCATAACTACCATTTCAGTAAAATTTGCAGTAATGATTTTCCATTTATACAAGATAAAAAATAAATACTTTGTTAGAATACTATAATATTGATACTAGATTAAAATTGTAATAAAAAACAAATAAGTAGGATTTAGGTATAGTACAGTGCGCACAAATCTTATTACAAGCTTAAATTTATCTGTCTCAAGAAAAAAAGATAGAAATTAATATGGGATCAATATGATGTGAATTTTGAATTGATCAAAGGAGGTCATGCAGATTTGCTTGAGGTGAAAAGTTTGGTATTTTCAACATAAGTGTTGTGAATAGTAATCTTATCACAATTTGTGTTTTGTTACTTTCATGATTTATACATAGTTTATCAAGTGAATGTGTTAATGAGTAAATTGAATTTGCATGTGGAATAAGTCTTTTACTTGATTTGATACCAAAATAGTTATTTGAGATGATTACTGTTATTGAGAGAATTTGACATCTACTTGAGATATAAGTACTTTTACATGTATTTTCATTAAGTTTGACATGATATGATTATAAGACTTAAATGTTTTGTACTACTTTGAAAAAACTTATATGATTTATAAAGAAAAGTATAAATGGGAGTAGATCTTGATGGATTCCGTAGCTAACGGCGGATTCATTATACCTTATGCACCTTGTATTTATCGATTACAGATAAAACTCTCGCTAGTGGAAAGCTAAAACTAGCATACCATTATCGACATCTCTCTGGTAGAGATTTTATTGATATAAAAAATTTTGATTCTTTTATGAGAGGTCCACAGTTATCGTTTATTCTTTTAAGAAGATAGACATATTGATTACATGATTCTTTCGAAACCTTCCGAATATTATAAAATTTGATATGAAAGTAGTTTTCTGTGTTTATTTCTGAAAGGTTATAACTTTACTTATATGAGACTAACAAGATTATTTATGGTTACCATTTGTTGAAAAAAGTATTTATTACATAATTTTGATTATCAAACTAGCATATTTTCTTACTTGTCCCTCATTTAAATGATTGTATTTAAGTGTTCTATTCACTAAGCTAGCGTCTCACTCCTAATTTTTTTGCAAAGAATACAGGTGACATCCATGAGAATTTCGCTAAATAGAGCTAGTAAGCTGATTCTATGGTGAGCTTTATAGTTGTTCGCATGGGAAACAAGTTATCTATTGTTATGGATCTTTCTTGAATTCTTAGAATCTCTCCATAGTCATTTCATTTATAAGAGTCAGGAGTATTCTTTTGTGTTATAGTTATGTGATTAGTTTTAGACTTCTTTTCATATTTGGAGATGGATTAATATCATTGTGTGGCGATTGGATTTTCAATGGATGTTGTGGTTAATTTAGAGATGTTGTTAGTAGTGTTGTGGATATCTGAGATAGGAAAATAATTTGATGGGCCCAAAAACATAGAAAGTTTTGCCTAATTTTCTATAAAATTCTAACAAGCCTTGCTTTGGGATTTTTCCCTTAGTGCCAGTCATGATCCTAAATTGGACTGTAACAATGTCTGAACTGAAAGTTAAAGTGTTACAATATTTCTTCTCATGATGTTATTATCTAAATGACTATCTTGTGAATAATTGTATATAATCTATTTTGCTATATTATGGTGGTTGTTATATTTTCTTATAATCCGATATAGGGTGGAATATGGACAAACGGAGAGTAAATATGGATTATCAAGTAATAAATTAATAAATTGGTGACTTAGAGTCAAACTATATTTAGTACCATTATTATGCGTGTTTATGGAGATTTAAAAAGAAAATTTGAGATTCTATCCCTCGTATAGGCTGCACTGGGGGAGAAATGTTGTTATTGCAGGACCGTCATAGTGGGATAGCTCCTGCCATGATGGGCCAGAACTGGTAGAGAGGGAAAAAATCTTATGTTGTCTTGATGTGGCCAGTTGTAAAAAAATTACTAAATATTTTAGGCTATGCTTGATCGACAATGATAAACTTAAAGGTAAAATGATTAGACCCAAATTAGTGATTGTGGGTTCAAAAACTCTTTTATAGGTGATAAAAGGGGTTAGCCCTTGATCTGTTTTAGAGTTAGCAGCGGAATAAATAGAAGGTTGATATCATGTTACATACTAGTGGTGTTTCAGGTTATGTGGAATAGTAAGAGTATGCAGATAAATGATTGGATGGTGCAATCCCTGATCACATGCTTGTTTCTGAGTGTTTAATTTATATGATATGATGGATTTCGGGTTGACCGATGATGCCTACCAGCACATTTTATTTGTACTGATGCTACTCTTGCTATACTTTTTTAGTATAGTTTGGTTGCAGGATCGGTGATGTTTCCTAGATAAAGACGAATTGAAGACGATTTCCAATAACTTTTACCCTTTCTTTTATATGGTAGGAGTTGTGTTTTAATTTTTAATTGCACTTTGTATTCTTATAAGCTCTTGTACCTATTTAGACTAGATACTTTAGGGGTGTTAGATGTCTTTTCAAAAGTTTTAAATTTTTCTTAAACTTAAAATTTAGTAATAATATTATTTTCTTCCACATTATCCCATGATTCTTTATTTTTTGCATGATTTAGTTGGTTAAGAATTGAGGGTTCTCCTATATAGGTGTTAAAATAGATGAATGTATGATTTGATAGGTTGGATCGTAACAATTAGTGTAAGGATCCGAACCCGAACTTCATAAGACTTTAACGAGACCTAAAATGTGTTTTCGAGAGTTTTGGGCACCTATAAGCACTTCACAGACCGTGGTTCACACCACTATCCGTGAAAGGACCCTTGGCCATTTTTTGATGGCATCTTAGAAGGTGTGCCTACGATGAAGCACACCACAACTCGTGGTGTACACCACGGACTGTGATGTGGCTCGTGGAGGTGCCCTTCACTTGGCCTCCACTGTTTTGACCAAGGCATCATGCCATGGACCCCATCATGGGTCGTGGTGCACACATGATATCCCCATACATCTACCTCAACATTCACATTTTCTCAACCTACACTTTCTGAATATATGAATTTTTGACTGGTCAGCATGCCACCCCATATAGCAACAATAGTCTAATTATCATTCTATAAAACATACCTTTAAGTTTATGTGGTATCTTATTATCACATAATACTCTAGAGGCAAGTCTCCACTTCATCCATGCTGCCCCAATATGATGTGTGATATCGTCATCAATATCACCACTACCCTAGATAATAGATCCAAGATATTTAAAGCTTTCTCTCTAGGGGATAGATTGAGTGAAAAGTTTTACCTCAATGTCAGCTTCATCCTTTACAATATTGAATTTGCACTCTAAATATTTTGTCTTGGTCCTGTTCAATTTGAACTTTTTGGATTCCAAAGTATGTCTCCAAACCTCCATCCTATCATTAATTTATCCTGACTCTCATCAATCAATATTGTGTCATCCATAAATAGCATACACCAAGGTCATTGATATGCCCATTCAAGGCTCTCCCAATGAAGATCTTTTCTATGACAAGTATACCTCTCACAAGTTCATCCAAATCTTCCCAAAAAAGCTTTTTAACTTCCTCATCTAATCCCACTTGAGATGTATAGACACTAACTACATTCACTATATGTCTGCCGATAATAAGTTTAATAGACATCATCTTATCATTTATCCTCCTAAACTCAACCACATACTCCCGAATTTCCTCATCTACTAATATACATACTACTCCATTTTTATCATGAGAGCCTCCAGAGTATCACAATTTAAATCCATCTACGCCTCGAGCTTTGGTACCTGCCTATTTGATCTCCTACACACGCTATATTAATTTGTCTTTCCTTAAGACTCTTCACTAGCTCTATAGGCTTTCCCGTAAGTGGTCCTATATTCCACAACCCTACTCTCAACTTAAGTAAGCTTGTGTTCTCTTACCACCATCACCCCTTGCCTCTAACCCTAATCGACGATAATGATCCTAATCCACCATCAGTTCCAAACACCACTAAACAACAAATTAATAACTCAATAAACTATGAAAGGTCAAGAAGATACAATCTCTCGAATTCAACAGCCCAATGATACAACAATATACATTAATGTACAATAATCAATATATCATAATAAATTTCCTAAAAAGTAAATTTACAACAAACTAACAAGTAGAAGAAGGTAAACTCAATTCAATTTCTTAAGAACAAGAAAAATACGACACTCAATTTAAGAAATTTGATGATTTTTTTGCAACACACAAGTCGATGAAGAAAAATCAATCTAATTTCACAATCAACAAATTAAATAATTCACAAAGCAATTCAAGAAAATTGATATATGTTTATAATAACAAATCGAAATATATTACTTCCAAACGTAGGACACAAAATAAAGAGAAGAGAGGAATGAGAGAACCTACTCTATATATCACTAAATAGCAACTTCTTGAAAATTTGTTATATTCCGATAAAATTTTGAGTAGGAATTGATTGCTGAAATTTGTTGACCCGGAGTTGATTATTTTGGAATTTTTTGTATGATGATTATATCTTTATACCTAACTCAATATCTTCCTGCAAAACCGCCTGGAAAGAGGTATAACCGCCTGAAAGGGTCATTGGAGATTGCTTCAGTCCGATTAGATTTCGCCGGAGAAGAGCAAGTCACGAGAACCTCCGATGGAAGATGTCAATATTTCAATTTCAATAAACTCTAGAGGATTTAATAAATTTAATTTTCTTTTTGAATTTCCTTCTATCATAAAAGGAAATTGAAAAAAATTGAATAATTTTCTACGAAGATCGACAGAAAATATAGGAAGAGAAAGAAGAATTTTCCTAAAAGAATGATGAGTAATTGTAATCGCCATCGAGATTTGCGTTGTGCAAAAGCTTGAAATATTTTTGAAAATGAGTTAGAATTGAAATGAAAATCTGAGTGAAAATTTTGATAGAAAGCGACTGACTGAAAAATTCACCGGCGAGTTGCACTGTGGTGATTTCTGATGGGTGGGGCAAGAGGGATTAACTGAAAATTTTGGAGTAATGATTTTTCATCTATATAAGATAAATAAATACTTTGTTAGAAAAATACTACTATGATATTGATACTGAATTAGAGTTAAAACTGTAATCGAAAACAACATTCAAAAACTCAGATTTGGAGATGTTAAAGTGACGCAAACCTTATCATTATCGCATGGAACTCAAATATATCTGTTAAAGTAAAAAAAAGATATAGAATAATGATTACAACAAAAAATAATGTCAATTCTATAAAAATAAAAAATAAAAGTGTCAAAATAATCAAAGAATAGTAATAACACAATCATGATAGTATAACTAATCTTATAACAAATTAAAAAAATCATCACAAAGTAAGATAACATTCTACCCGTACTAACCTTGTAGTTTAATACATGACCTTCATTCCTTTCCGTTTAAGGTCATGTCCTCGATGATATGAAATCGCATCATACCTTGTTTTATCACTTCTCCTTAATCCATTTTTTAATTTCTTTCTACCCCTTCGTGTAACCCCTAACTTCAACCTCATGCACCTCCTAACAGGCTCTTTTGCACATGGCCAAATCATCCCATTCTTGCTTCTCTCATCTTTTCTGCCACATAAGTCACTCTCACCTTCACCCGAACAACCTCATTTCTAATCTTATCACTCCTAGTACATCCATACATTTATCTGAACATCCTTATTTCCACAACATGCAGCTTCTGAACATGTGAAATTTTTTTACTGGTCAGTACTTTATCTCATATAACAAAATCAGTCTAACCATCATTCTATAGAACTTACTTTTAAGTTTATGTGGTACCGTCTTATTACATAATACTCTAGACGTAAGTTTCATTTCAACCATGTTGCCTCAATGGGATGCACAACATGTTTTCACTACTCTGGATGAGGAATTCAAAAAATGGTATAAACTCACACCGAAAGCCTTGATACTCGAGTAGACCATGCTTCTAGCCTTTTTGGCCATTATGGAGTTGATAGAACTGTCAAAATTTTGTTTTGAGGTTGTTTACTCGCATTTTGCTCCAAAATTAACTTTTCAAATTATAAGGCTTCCAAAACATGAAAAATTGCACGATATTCAAACGGATGACCAGGTAACTGAGCTACCAATGCAACAGGTTATGGGTCATTATACAAATGCTCTAATTGATAAACAAGATAAAGTACACAGAAAATGACCTGGAGGGTCATTACAAAAAACTCCAATGATCTTTTTAGAACTCACATGTGTTATTTATCGATGCGAAATGAAAATGAAATAATTGACACTCTTGAATATCAACATGAATATCAAGTAAGTTATCGCAAGGGAAGATCGTAATATGGAAATCCTCTAAAAGTAAAGAGGTCTCACCAGTCAGCTGAATGCGAGTAGATCCTCAACGACGCTTGTTGATGATGTCTAGTACATGTCTTTGCATCATAAAATGATGTAGAACCAAGTGGACATCAGTACGTGGAATGTATGTGTATGTAATATGATAGAAAGACATCAAGAAAGAGCAATATCAACTTTGACAATCTCAATTATGAAGGCAAGAACTCACTCAAGTGTAAGAAGTCTAAAGTAAGAATAAGTTTTAGCAATTCCTAATCATATACAATTGCATCCAATCATTCGGAGTACCATCTAGACCTATGTGAGAGTTTCTCTAACTGACAACCATCACCTATGAGCCGTTGATGATACAAAAAAGTGATGTCATTATCACATTCATCCAATACCTTGTCAGGGTAAAGAAAATCCCATCAGTGGATCCATAATCAACAACATCAAGTCCTCGTTTGGGATAATATAAAAACATTTGATTTTATAATTCAATCCTCTCCTACGTTGGCTACGTAGTTATGAGTTTGAGTTGTTATTTATTCTCACTCAATTCAATGCTCAATATTCCTCCCAAGACTCAATATTCTCATAAGACGTTAATTTTTTGCTTAACTCATTCAATTAGACTCATTAGACATTTGTCAACTCAATTCATCACATAAACTATCAACTCTCTAGTTAGGAACATTCTTTCGGGATTAGTTCATGACTCATTTAGACTCTCTATCATCCATCATTCAAACTTATAATATTCATATATAAAAATAGAGTTAAAATTTTTTACATTTCCTATAAACTCTTTAGGCTCAAATCATACTCATGTATACCCATTTAAGTGCAATACTTTAGGCTCAAATCATACTCATGTATACCCATTTAAGTGCAATATATAAGAAATACAAGAATTTATTTTAGGGTTGATGTAGAAAAACAAAATCATCTATTTTAAGTGTTTAATTCATAAAAACTATCATTCATGTAAGATTATGTAGGAATACTCTAGGATTAAATAAAAAACATTCAAGAAACATTCATAGAAGGCTTAATCCATTCACAATTCAATCAATGCTATATATAGGGAACATGGAAGAACATAATTCATGTTATAATTATCCTTATATACCTGGAAGAGAAAAATCTCTTGAACAAACCTTTGGTTTGCACTTGAATACGTAGAACCCTAGCTCCTTTCTCGAGAGAACTTTGAACATAAAAATCTAATGTTTTCAGGGATTTATGCATTAATAAGAGATTATCAGGCTATAGCAAGCCTTAAGGAAGTTAATTAGGGGTAAAAGGTCAAAAATATCCTTTTAGAAAAGTTAAATAATTATCAAACTTGAAAAATGACCTTTTAGTGAGTTCTGTCGGTCAAAGGACCTTAACATACATTCACAACTTTGGAGTTATTGGATCACCTAATTTCATATCTAAACTCAATCAGTACGGAAGGTCTCATCTCAACTTTATGTTAAAGGGTCTTTGAGACCTTTATTTATCTTAAATCTATTACCCCACTATAGAATAGGCTTTAATACTCTATTCAAGGTTAGAATCACTCGATATGATCCCATACATATATGAGGAAAGTTTGAATCTTAGCTTAGAAATTTTTGTCACTCCCCGGGAGGGTATCCTAGATGTGGCCGGCACTGAGAGACTATTGCTAGTCCTCAAGTGAACCACTCGATTTCATGATAGTCATTCAGTCATTTATGTCACGACCCAACCTATGGACCGTGACTGGCACCCGTTTGGGGCGCTCGAACCATATAATCAAACCAGACTCCCACATCGATTACTATTCATCTATGAAAATTTCGACAGAGTTTCCTCTGTTTTTCTAACT
>DF357885.1:95745-107719 GCA_000787875.1 Solanum virginianum | reverse complement strand
AAGATTAGAAAGAATGAGAAGCATCCTAAATGTCCTGTAGCCTCCTATTTATAGATGTGGGGCCCGACACACCGATAAACAAGACTCTACCAGACACGGTTTGTGGACAGTCTGAGGATGAATTGCTCTGATACCACTTTTGTTACGATCCAACCCCGTGGGCTGTGACTAGTGCCCGAATTGGGCACCTAGACACAATCGTCAAATTAAATTTCCAAACAGACGGCTTATGTTACCTCAAATATCAAACTCATTATCAATCTGGTCTAACATATCTAAAATTTTTAGGAAACTTTTAGGCATAGTTACTCATACTTTCCAGATTATCTGAAAATGTCCTGTATGTTAGAGGATGCCAACAGAGTCTAACAGATTCAACAGAATATCATATGCAAATATGGGCCAACAAGGTCGATATGGTGGGTAAAACTGCCTATCAATATATCAAACATATTATGCAGGTCTAATTAGACAAGCTAGGCACAACCCATACGTATGTATCCACAGACCTCTAAGAGACTGACAGAATCATAAGATGGGATAGGGCCCCGTTGTACCCCTAAACGAATATATATACATAATGCAAATTAACAAAAATACGCATATCTACCATAAGTGGGCTCCGAAGTAGAGGAGCACTTCAAATAGCAGACGGAGGTCCTAAGCTGATGGGTCAGTACCTGCGGGCATGAAACGCAGCCCCCGAAGCAAAGGGAGGGTCAGTACGAAATATGTACCGAGTATGTAAGCAGAAGATGCAAAATATAAATCAGAGAAATAACTGAAAGAAAAATCATAGTGATCCAAAAAAATAACCAAAATATCAAAATGCTTAGTTTCCAAAATATTATCAAATCATGCCTAATAGACCAGAACAGGTGGGGCCTCTGAAACATATGCTATCCACCGCCTGTTGTCAGAAAGTTCAAATCTCTAAAATCTTCGTCACATAATATAAACATAGGAGAAGCGAATTGCACTCACGTGAGCCAGGGAAGACCACTGCACTTACAAGTTATAATGCAAAATGGCATAGAACATAAGTTGGGCCGCTCGAATTTTCTGAATCGCGCTCACTAAGGATACGTTCTGGACATCTCAAAATTTCTGAATCGCGCCCAGGCATAACCCAATCCTGGACTGCCCAAATTTTTTAGATCGCGCCCAGGTATAATGAAAATTTTCTGAATCGCGCCCAGGCATAACCCAATCCTGGACCGCCTAAATTTTTTGGATCGCGCCTAGGTATAATGCCAACATATCAAAAACCCAGCTTCTTATGACTCCAAACAGCCTACTTCGGAACATATATACAGATAGCATAACACGCACGACATCAGTTTCTAAATTCTTTTAGTTATCAAAATTTTGCGTAAAGAGTGTCGCGGGTCCCACGGTCGATGGAAACCCGAACCAGTCCGAATTAGAAGGAACATATTTCACCTAGATCATGCAAACTACTAGGAAGCATCTCAAACGATTTCCAAAGTGACTTGGACTTTTTATCAAAAGTTATAACCGTTTCTATTTTACTCTTTTTCTTTTGGAACTCTTAGAACATCAAGTCTTCCAAACTAGTCAATTTTTTTCTTCAAACTCTTACCATTTATGGAGTTCGATAGCATAGTAGCTAGGAATATAGCTAATTAGTCATAAAAGTAGTCAAAAATAAGTGCAACTAATGGACCAATGATTCTGATTTCTATTGCTCGAAAGGTCCTAGCCAGATGCCCTATAGATTTGATGCTTGAATAGAGCAAGAAAAAATCTATGGATTTATGTCCATTCAAGAAAAAATCATGATCGTTTTCTTCCATACCCACTTCATCTGAATCCAAAAGGCGCTTATTGCTTACTTTGAAATTATGATCGTTAACACAAAGTGTGACTACTTCAGATTAAAGAGCATTTTCAATAACCAATGGTGCATGTATACTGAGAAGGGAGGGCGATGGGGTGGCTTCCATTTTAATATTTTTTGGTACCGATTTACTGGGAAGTGAAGGTGACGGGTTGGACTCCATTGATATGGAGAATTTTAAAGTGACACGTTACAGGGAATTAGGTCTTAATGGAAAAGGGGAAAGTTCATATCTTTACCTTTTTGGAATTGGAATTGGAATTCAAATTTTATATGAAAAATTTGAAATTGGCATTAATTGATGAAAAATGAAACTGATGCCTAGTTTTTAGGTGTCGGTTATGTAATCATGGGTATGAGTAGTCTAGGTATCAAGTAGTAGGAGAGAGAAACTGAAATTATGAGATTTTAGTAATTTTTTTAAATGGTAGAGATTATTAGTAATTAAGTTTATAAAGGTTGTGTAATTGTGTAATTTTTCCCTTTCTACAGTAATTCTTTAACTGATTTTATTTTGATTTCGTCTGATAATAATTATTGATGAATTTGAGTCTATTTTAATTGTGTCTGATAATAATTATCGACGAATTTGAGTCTTTCTCATGCATAGAACCAGAGATAGTTCAGATTATCTTATTCAACTTGATTATTTTTCTATTTGTGAAGTAATATGATTTCTCATCTTATTATTCTATATATTCGGGTAGGATTTTCCTGCTAAGTATTTGGATTATTGAAGATTTTGAATATAATTTTTTTCTTTACCAGGTGAGGTTGAAGTTTTAATTTATTAAATGTAGCTTTTCATCAAATTTGCTAATAGCTTTGAAATTTTTATGGATGGTATGCTCAATAGACATGCCCTCCATGATAATTTAAAGGAGCAAGTGTTTACATCTCTAATCAGAAATTTTAGCCTTTTTGACCAAGTGATGTTTGGAAAATTTCAAGGGTCTTCCTTCTCTATCCTTTTAGAACTGTTCTTAGTGTATGATAAAAATATATGGCTGCTAATTAATTTGTACTCAACCCCATTTTTCAACCTTCTAGAGTACTATTTTGAGGTAGATATGCTTTAAAGGATAAGAATGAATGTACAATTATAACACATTTGATTTCTTACTTTTTGGTGTATCCAATGTTATGAGTTTTTTTACTCCTCCACGAGAGAGTATTCTTAGGCTAATGAGGCATTTGACCTTTGGAGGCACATGCGTAAGAAGAATCAATGCCTATTGAAAATTTTACATATATTATATCATGTTGTGTTGGTTTCACTTTATCTTTTTCTGTCAAACGGTATTGTTGTTTTATGAAAAGCCGGTTAGATATTTATATTGTTGATCATGCAGAATAATTAATCCCTGCTTAGTTATGTTTGATATTTCTCTTTTTTCTTGTGGTGTTAAAGTTGTTATGTATTTTGCACTTCATCAGTGTTGATATCACTACTAAAAACTGCACTAAATAAGATGGAAAAAAGAGACAAACTGCGTCGCTTTTTTCGTCAAAATCGACGGAAAAGCGACATTGTCTAATTTACCTCTTTTTTGCTCGACGCTTTTTGAAAAGCGACGGACTGCGTCGCTTTCCGTTAGGGCTGCATATCGGGTGATTCGGTTCAGTTTTGAATACTATTGAATTTACTTATTGGTTGTCGGTTTATAAATATGCTAAATCATTAACGAATCGTTAAGATATCAGTTTATTGATTATTGACCTTTATCGGTTTGGTTATCGGGTAAATTGTTAACAATTTTTAATATTTAAAACTCGATGAGTCAATTTATTCCCTAATCCTTACCCTTTCTAATTTCCAACTTTCTATACCGCAAAATCAACTTAAAGTGGCTTTACTGAATATCAATAACTTTTGAAATTTCAAAATAGAACTCAAAATGTATAGTCAAAAACTCAATTAAGTATTTAAGTTGCAAAAACTGAAATAGAAGTATAGAACTTTCCACTTTCTAGTTTTAAACTTGCAAGTTGCAGTCTAGCAGTAACAACTCAGCACTACAAGAAGCAACGTAAAAATATTCTAGCAATGTAAAAACATAGAGCAACATAAAGCGAGGTAATAAAAGTATAAAAATATAAAACTAATAGTAATGCATGACCCTTAGGAAATAGCATCAATAAATGTGGGTCGTTAGAACTGGGAAGTGCTGAAGTGGGAATTGGCCAAATTCACCTATTGAGTTTGGGAAATAGCAGGAAATATCAGTCTGATATCAAGTTATCGGATCCCCCGACGATATTATCAGTTCCGTTAACATTTTTGAATAAATCGTGAATCGACCTAATAAGCTAATAACCCGATCCAATAAATCAAAAAATTGGTTCGGGTTAACGATTTGACCAGAATTTTGCACAACACTACTTTTCATTTTTCATTATTTTTAAAAATAAATTTTTGTTTTAAAAAAAGCAATGAACGTAGAGTCACAGTCTGTCGCATTTTGAAAAAAATATTTTAAAAAATTATAAAAAAGCAATGGATGTTGAGTCCCTATCTATCACTTTTTTAAAAAATTATTTTTAAAAAAATTTAAAAAAGAGATGGACATGGGGTCCTTGTCCATCGCCTTCTTTAAAAAGTCAATTATAAAAAAATTTAAAAAGCTATGGACAACTGTTCGTCGCTTTTTTTAAGATAATAAATTAAAATTATTTTTTAAAAGCGACGAACATAGGGGTTTTGTCCGTCGCTTTTCTGAATTTTTTTTTAAAAGAATTGTAGAAAAGTGACGGACATAGGGACGCAATCCGTCGCTTTTTCTGCAGTTTTTTTGACAGCAGAAACTTGCCCACATGCAATTTAAAAAACAATTCAATTCTAATCCAAAGAATCTATCCAACAGCAGCAACAACAAGTTCAACTTACAAAATACATAACACCAATCAAAATTAAACATTAAAAACGAATAAAATCCAACAATTACAATGTTTTAAACCAACATAAAGTTTCACCAAAATAGTCTAAAGTGTCCAAATATAACTAAAGTGTCCCAAACATAACTAAATGTTTCAAAACATAACTAAAAGGAACCTAGGGACTATTCTCAACAAACACATCATCACTTTCATATTTGGGAGTGGAAGGATGCAGTATAGGCCTACGGGCGAGGTTGAACACTTGTCCTTTGATTTGTACAAGTTTCTTTTGGTTGGTCAACCCTCCTTACTTCAGAAGCTGTGAGTGCACTTGAGAGTTGTTCTATTTTCTGAGACATGGCAACCAACTGAACCTGGTCAAGGGCCATCACCTGTCTCGATGATCCAATGCCTTCTAAACTTGATTGGATTCTTCGTATGCCATTGCTAGAGCCCATCCTATATATATGACCTTTTTGGCTCTCGCTAACTACTTTTAGAGTCCAAATTTGATCGGACAGTTCAAGCGTAAGTTGAACATCATCTCCAAGCTCACGAACGTATTGCTCATAGTCTTGCTACATATTACAAAAATAATTCAGAGTTAGAATGAATACTTAATATATATATTTATATATAGAAGTGTTAAAAAGCTTATGTAGGCTTGTTTGGTTCCATGCTCGACCCACACGTCCGGATCTGACTCATTATCCTTCTTTCTAATATGATTTCTCTTGAAAATTTCATGCTGAAATGGAACCTGTCCCATTTCTTGCTCCTATAAAAAATTAATAATATAATTAATGAAATAATATTTAATTAAAAAAGTATTTAATATTATGAATTTAAACTTTAAATTTAAAAAATCTTACCATTTGCCAAGGGATAGTTTCGACACTCTTTGCACCTCTGGTGTGCAACGCGCCACCCTTCAAACTCCCTGTAGCCTTTTTTGCTTGGTCAGACAAAGATTTGAATTCATCCGTGTCCCAATACCAACAGAACTCTTCATATATGTGTGGCTGCAACCAACCCTCGTGCTTTCTATCATCCCGCAATTTCTTGAGCCAGCTAGATAGTCTAGCGCTCCTTCTCATCTCAAATATGGTCGCAATGACGATATTGTACTTTTGTCCCAAGTACACATAGTCTGGACATATAAGAAGAAAAGTGTTAGAGAATTAGTTAGATAAAGTATACTATAAATAATAAACTCAACTTAAAATAAATATGTATACTAATTATATACTTTAAAATCATTAAACATGACCTGGAAAATTCTGTTTGGAATCTCTCTCCAGAGTAATAGGGCTCATTAAACATCCTCCTAACACTCTCCTGTAAGGTCCTGGCAGCATTTTTCAATGGATGCCACATGCAAGACATATAACAGACATATTAATTCATGAACATTTAGTAATGTAGCAAAGAATAAATAAATAGAAGAAGAAACTTATGAAACTCCATTAGGCACTATCAAAACTCTCCCAAACCTGTCTCGCTGGCCAGGAGCTAATAGCAGCAGAAGCAGGTGAAGCTGATGCTAGAGGATGTACATTATGCTGAGTCAATGGAGGAATGATAGCCTCATCACTAGAATCTCTAAGTCTGAGGGATGTTAGGTGAGGAAACTAAGATGAGGGAGACTGAACACTGGAAGATGGAGTACCTGAAGATGATAATATGTGAGGTCATGAAACAATCACTGTGGGTCACGGGATCGTCTAGTTATATGAAGTGAACCTGGGCTATGATGAGGAAGAAGCACCACGTGATTTCCGAAACTGACTATGGTAAGTCGTAGGATCCATAGTCCCAAATGAAAAAACCTCAATGGTAGGAGAAGTAGTTGTGCGACTGTGGAGATCCGGGGCAGAGGAAATATGTCCTGGAATATCTGCAGGATCAATACGTGTCCTAGTCTTTTTCTTCCTGCCCCTACTAGAACTGCTTGCCCCAGGATGATCTCGAGCTCTATCACCATCACCACCAGATGATATCTATATGTAAAGTAATATTTTGATATATATATAAATAATTTAAATAAATTTAATATTAGCACAATAAATAATGTACATACTAGTTACAATAATGTATCGCTATATTCCTTCTAGCTTCTTTCATTTCCATCATCCACCGATTCTTTCTCCTCAGTTGTTTCATATTCATCGTCCTCCGGTTCCTTCTCCTCAAATGATTCATATTCCTCGTTTACTTCTTCCTCAATGTTTGGTATTACAAGCTCATCATTAGAGACCTCTTCTAGTATTTGTTGAGGATGTTCTAGTGTTGTTTCCAACTTAATATCAACATGTTGTTGAACAAGTGCAATATCATTCTGGTATGCCACATCTAACACATTCTCAATTTCTCTTCTTCCTAAAGGCTTTGTCTCAGTAACAACCCACCAATCAGCCTTATCTCTATGCAATGGATATGGAGCACAATGGACTTGCATAGCATTTCTGGTAAATGATAAAAGGGTCATAACTTGTGTATTATCTAGTGTGTTTAACTTCAATAATGTTATGTTGTTGGTCCACCCTTTTGCCTTTTTGTGATGGATCAGACTAGTTACACCCTGGTTTGCCACTAGGAATTTTCTTTCTATCCGAAAATGGGAGCCACACCTTTTTGTGATGGATCAGACTAGTTACACCGAAATAATACGATCTTTTTCTTAGTCCAACTTGAATATCCTAGTTCAACAATCTCTTGAATGACACCAAAATATTCAATAGTATAGCCATTACCATCGACATCACCTTGAACATACACACCACTGTTATTGATTTTCTTGTGCATAGAAACTTCCTCGATTTGAAACTTAAAACTGTTCACACAGTACTTATAGAGTGTATGAACTTGAGAATCAGGCCCGGGTGCGATATCTCTCACAAATGGTGATGTTTGAGTATTTATTTTAAACCTACAGATTGTATTACAGATAATATCTTGATAATCAGACCCAAGTGCGGTCTCTCTCACAAATGGTGAATGTTCAACGTTTGGGTGTTCATCATAAACCTATAGATTAAATTAAAGATAATACAATTAGGTATAAAATGAATATGTTATACTTATCGATTCAATATGTTTAAACTTTCATACTTACATAACTCTTTAACCAATTTATTTGCTTGATAGAAATTCCTGGGTATGTTAAACTCAAGATTAACCAACTTGCCCAACAGATCAACCATTGAATCCATAGCTGCATTAGAAACATTCCAATCTGATTTAATATTCATTAATCTAACTACTATAAACAAAGCAGAATACGGACTCCCCTTACATAATAGACGACTAGCCTCTTCTAATTCTTCATAGAAGCGTCAAGCTTCTTCATTAGGAGCTTCATTAAAAAATTGATCATGTTCCACCCCCTTGAACTCCGAAAGTATCATTGATCATTTCATGAACTCTATCATGTCGAAAGGTGTCATGTTGATTCCTATCAGGTTCAAATCTATTCTGACCATGTGGTACAAGCATATTATATTCATCCACTGGCATCAAATTATAAAATATACCATTCTGTCTATCTATTTCTCCGTGATCTACCCACTCAAAATATCTGGGCTTAAATCTTTTACGATACAAATGCATAATAACTTCATCTGGACTAAAGAAATTTAGGCACTGACATACATTACAAGGACACCTAACCAATTGATTTCTCTTAAAACTATCAAGTGTCACTACATGATCGATGAAACTTCTAAAACCGTCAATAAATACAAATTTCAGTCGACCATCATTTTCATAATACATGTCATACATCCACAAACGATTATCCATATACAAAAAATATTCAAGTATATTCAAGGTTCAAAAGTGCATAGGTTAAATTTTTCTAAGTATAAAAGTACTAAAATTCAACTTAAAGTTCACAACTACTTAAAGTTTACTTCATATCCTAAAATATAAAAACTCAAGTTTCAAATAGGCATAAGTTGAATTTTTCTAAGTATAAAAGTACTAAAATTCAACTTAAAGTTCACAACTACTTAAAGTTTACTTCATATCCTAAAATATAAAAACTCAAGTTTCAAATAGGCATAAGTTGAATTTTTCTAAGTATAAAAGTACAAAAATTCAATTTAACAAGTATATAAACTCCAAGTTCTAAATCATATTCAACTTAAAGTTCACAACTACTTAAAGTTTACTTCATATCCTAAAATATAATAAGTCAAGTTTCAAATGGGCATAAGTTGAATTTTTCTAAGTATAAAAGTACTACAATTCACTTTAACAAGTATATAAACTCCAAGTTCTAAATTATATTCAACTTAAAGTTCACAACTACTTAAAGTTTACTTCATATCCTAAAATATAATAAGTCAAGTTTCAAATGGGCATAAGTTGAATTTTTCTAAGTATAAAAGTACTACAATTCACTTTAACAAGTATATAAACTCCAAGTTCTAAATTATATTCAACTTAAAGTTCACAACTACTTAGAGTTTACTTCATGTCCTAAAATATAATAATTCAAGTTTCAAATGGGCAAGAGTTGAACTTTTCTAAGTATAAAAGTACTAAAATTCAATTTAACAAGTAAATAAACTCCAAATTCTCAATTATATTCAACTTAAAGTTCACAACTATTTAAAGTTTACTTCATATCCTAAAATATAATAATTCAAGTTTCAAATGGGCATAAGTTGAATTATTCTAAGTATAAAAAATACTAAAATTCAATTTAACAAGTATATAAACTCCAAGTTCTAAATTATATTCAAGTTAAACTTTACAACTACTTTAATTAATATCATAAAATAAAATAATTCAAGTTAAAAGTGCATAACTTGAATTTTTCAAAGTAAATAAACTCCTAAATTTCAATTAACAAGTATATCAACTTCAACTTCTTAATTATATTCAGCTTAAAGTTCACAACTACTTAAAACATACTTCAAAGTTCAGTATTTAAAGTTCTATTTCATGACATTGATCAACTTACATTTTCCTAATTCAAAGTGCACAACTTAACATATATTCAACCAAAATTTTTGAATTGAAGTTCAACTATTTAAACTCTCTATGTTGTAAATCAATTGTTATATTAATTATATGAAATAAAAATGCGCTCAATACCCAACCCCATGAACACCACACCCGAAACCCCAATACCCCCAGACCCACCGGACACGCCGATGATGGAAAATGAACAGACAACATCAGAAAATGGAAAAGTACGACAACACAATCAATGTACCATAGTCACTTTCAAGGAAACCCTCCTCGATAAGTCTAGCCACATCAATGACCTTTATGAGATTGACGACTATCAAGGAACGAATGACGATTACTCTCCTTTTGTTCCAATTTTGTTAAGCGAAGAAGACAAGGCATTTACCAACCATAGATACATGATGTGATCATGAAATTATTCAGAAAGAAAATTGCCTACAACTACCTCAAGAAAAAATTCATTGATATGTGGAAGCCTACCGAACCATTAACTTTGATTGACCTTGGGCGGGACTTCTATATTGCAAAGTTCAACATCATTAAAAAATGGAATAGAGTATTGCACGAAGGCCCCTGGTTTGTCACTAGGAATTTTCTTTCTATCCGAAAATGGGAGCCACACTTTGTGCTAGAGGAAGCTACAGTTACCCATACTGTAATCTAGGCTACCCTCCCCTGGCTCCCCACTGAGTTCTTTGACAAATAGATTTGGGAAAGAATAGGGCAGAAACTGGGTAAATTGTTGAAGATAGATACATGCACATCACCAATGCTCAAAGGTCGCTATGCGAGGATCCGTGTCCAAGTGCCTCTAAATCGACCAGTGTGTAAGGAGGTTCAAATAGACAATCACACCCAAAATATAATCTATAAGGGTGAAGGTGTACTATGCACGAGCGGTGGTACCTTGGGGTTCACCCACAAACAGTGTCCAAAATCTTCCTCGACAACCATCACATTTCCCCTCCCACCTAAACCATCGAGGAATCATTGACATCAATGGACTTTGAAGGTTGGCAAGTCGAAAACATCCATAAAGAAGACTAAGGCAAAAGGTATCACAAGTCAAACCCCAAGAGATGATTACTCCAGTCAAAACAATGAATCACCAGGTAAGAATGGGGATCGCCAAATCAGGTATGTTTTCAGCCCTCTTCCCCAACACCTATACCCCCTCAATCGCTGACCCCCCCTCCCCAAGCTCGCCCTACTAACTCTAACTAGGAGACATGACAAATGGAAAGAGAAAAATATGGTAAAGGCATAAGCTTAGTTAATGCTTCTAAAGTGAGTGGTCGAGACCTCCGATTCACTTACCATACCCCATCTACCACCTTAATTGCTCAATCTAATAGTGCCTCTTCCTCTAAAGAAAATTCTGGTGATTTTCACTATTCTCAGAAGAAACATCAAAATAACAGAGTCACCCCCATTAATGGGGAAGGCCCCACACTAGAGACTCCAATAGCCTCGACCTCCCTCTTGAAAACTATGAAATTAAGGATGCTCTTAGATCCTTTAGTCCCCTCAAAGCCCTTGGCCTTGATGGTCTCCACCCTATCTTCTATCACAAGTACTTGGACAAGGTTGGTGAGCGTAATCATCACTTCTACTTCAATGATGTGATTGAAACCGTCACCTCAAACCACCATTTGAACTAGAGTAATAAAAACAATGCCTCCTCTTCTATCCTTTTTCCCAATTCCCTACAATCCTCACTGAACTTTACTTCGCAAAATGGAACCCAAACCACCATGAACCTCTTTATCTCCAAATCACACCCACTTCATCTTGACACCTCTGCCCATAGACCATATCCCCCAATCGTGGCTGGAGATGGCACTAGTGGGGACAACCGTAAGCCTAGATATAGTAGTTGGAAATACTCCCCTCAAGCTGACCATCCAAAACCCTGCCTTCCCAGCACAACTAGTAAAGGAGGGGTTCTCTCACAGGGTGGACAATCTGGGTAACTTGGTATAGAGTCAAGCCTTACTCCAATGCTAACTGATGGGTATTCAAAACCCAGTCTCTCCTCTGGAAATCAACTCATTGATGTCCCAATCACTTCAAGGTATGCCTTTCTTCCCGAATCAACTAACAATGGATTCAACCTTTAATCTAGCCTTTTTCCCTTGGAATCCAGCAACTTAACTCAATCAGGAAAACTATCCCCTGGGGCTAAAGAAAGAAAGCCGAGTGAGGCCAGCATCCAACTTGCTGAAAGAAACCAACGCCGAACTCAAGATGCTCTTA
>DF357885.1:69054-93451 GCA_000787875.1 Solanum virginianum | reverse complement strand
TTTTCATTCTCTATATGGGAAGACTTTCTAGAATGATTGAGAATAAAGTTGACCAAAACCTTTGGTCCCCAATCAAAATCACTCTTAGAGGGCCTAGCATCTCCCACCTTTTCTTTGCTGATGACCTTGTTCTGTTTGTCAGGGCTACCTTTGAGAACTATCATAACATCAATACTACCCTTCGCATGTTTTGTGCCACGGCTGACTAAAAATAAGCCACACCAAGTCTAAGGTTTGTCTCTCAGCCAACTGCCACCCCTCAGTTGCTAACATCTGCTCCCTAATGCTTTAGATTCAACTCTTTTGGGCATTATCTTAGCTTTTTTATCTTCTAAAAGAGGACTGAGGCTAGGGAATTTCAATTTGTTCTTTAGAATATGCGCAATAAGCTAGCTGGATGGAAAACTAACCTCTTAAACTTGGCTGGGAGAGATACACTTGCAAAGGCTTCTTTGAGCAGCATTCCCTCCCACGTTATGCAGTACATTATTCTCCCAGCTCATAGCTCCCACCAACTGGACAGAACCCTGAAAAACTTCATTTGGGGTTTAGGCTAAGAAAAGAGGAAAATCCATTTGTTAAATGGGAAAATTATGACTCAACCAAAGTCTAAGGGAGGACTTGGCATCCCAACCATCAATGATCGCAACAAAGCCCTCTATATTAGTCTCCCTTGGCACATGTTCAAAAACAAAAACACTCTCTGGGATAGTTTCTCCTAGGTAAATATGGTCATCATGGCAATAATTAGGGAACTAGGCCAATATCCCGCACTTGGAAGGTGCTTAGAGAGGGGTAGGAAACTAGTAATCATGGTCACAGATGGACTTCCTTCAAAGGAAACAAAATCAACTTTCTCTAAGATAATTGGCTACCTAACAGGGGTAACCTTTTAAGCCTTATTCATGGGACCTTTCTAGAGAATGAAATTGCCCTCACTCTTGACAAACTCTGGACTAATAGCCATTAGAACTTCAATAGCCTCTCATTTGATATCCCCTTAATCTTAGAATTGAAATGAACTCCATCAGATTGCATCCTTATGCAAATAAAGAGGATACTTTTTATTAGGCCTTTACAAAAATGGGGGACCTTACCCTGAGCTCTGCTTACTGTTACCTACTCTCCTTTCCCCTGACAATGGCCAAGAACACCATCATAAGGACTTCAAGTGGATCTGGAAAATCAAATGCCCTAACAAAATTAAATACCCGAACAAAATCAAACACCTTTTCTAGCTTATTTACCATGTGAGGCTCAAAACCAATATGTACCTCCATCTCCTGGGCATAAATGTTTTCCCTTTTTTGCCAAAGATGCAAATAATACCCTGAAGATGTGAACCACATCTTCTTTGGTTGCCATTTTTCCCAGGAACTTTGGACCACTGTCATCAATAGTAGTGCATAACCCAAGCCCTTTATAGACAACCAACTCCACACTAATACCTTGGTCACACTCTGGGAAAATGACACCAACAAGCCCTATAATATATGACTAGACTGGGACATCCTACTCCCTCACGTCTTTTGGGAGCTCTGGACCCATCGAAATAGCTATCTCTTTAATAACAAAAAAGACAGTATCCACTTCTCTACCATCCACCACCTTGCTCTAGAATTCCAGTTTGTTTCCAACCATCCAACACAACACAGGGAATGAATCACCTCTTTGATGCGACGGGAACCCCCTCAAAGAGGTTCCTATAAACTCAACACCAATGGTGTTACTGGCTCCAGCGGCCTAGGGGAGGTTATACGAAACAACAATGGTGAATGGATCATAGGCTTCACTTGCACAGTTCCATCAAATGATCCTGTTTTACTTGACTCTAGGCACTAAGAATAGACATCATGATGGCCATCGACCATAACACTATTCCCCTGGAAGTTAACATTGACTCAATAGAGGTGATACAAATATTGCACATGGATCATATTGTTTATGCTAACCTTATTTTTGAGTGCAGAACCTTAAAATAGAGCATGGAGAGGGTAGCAGTGGCCCACACATATAGGGAGCAAAATCGCCTTGCTGACACACTAAGCGAGGCAGCAACAAGGGGACACCTAGACGTAATCCCAACTTTTCTAGCTACTCCACCATGTAATCTATTAAAAGTATTCTGGGCAGTCTATTTTGGAATGATGTATAAACGTTTCATTTTGGCATCTAACCTAAGGGTAACGATCCCAAGCCTGCATCAGGCACAAACATTACCTGCCCATGGGGCAGTTATTTTGTAACAAACTCACAGTTTGTTTAGTAATATATTAGTACCACCTTTTCCACCAAAAAAAACTTTCTATGTTAAGTACAAACTTTATATACACACACCAAATGAATTCTAAATTAAAGTTCAATACATCCAATTTATAACTAGAATCCAAACTTAATTGAAATTACAATAGCTTTATATAAATTCTAATTATGCTAATATATTCTAATGTCAACATTTCTAACTTCTACCTTCTTTAATTTACTTCTAAAACTAAATTTTAACTTCAACAACACATCAATTAAAACTAACAAACACTCAAATTTATAGTCTAATTCAAAAAAACCAAATCCAAAAATCCACATTCACAAATTCACGCTTAACTATTTTTTTTTAAAAAAATAATATATACAACAATTAAAATACATTTACCTTTTTCGATTAGCTTGAAGGGTCGATGTGTTAAGGTTGACGGGTCGAATATATCCTACAATGATGCAAGAAATCTAAAGTTCAAAATTTATACATGGAAGTTTGATTTATAGTCTAATTCAAAATACCCAATTTAAACTACAATCCAAGAATCTACATATATTCACAAATTCACACTTAAATATTCAAACGAACAATGTCAATAACTATAAATACACTTTAGTTCCAACTAACAAAATCCAAATCACAAACTAATACAAAACTCATTTCAAGCTAAAATCCAAAAATACTCATTCACAAATTTAAACTAAACTCAAATTTATAGTCTAATTCAAAATACCCAACTTAAATTACAATCCAAAAATCTACATTCACAAATTCACACTTAAATATACAAATCAGTAATGTCAATAACTTCAAATACACTTTAATTCTAACTACAAAATCTAAATCACAAACTAATTCAAAACTCATTTCAAGCTAAAATTCAAAAATACTCATTCACATATTTAAACTACAACAATAAAACTTATAGTCTAATTCAAAATACACAATTTAAACTACAATCCAAAAATTTACATTCACAAATTCACACTTAAATATTCAAACCAACAATGTCAATAACTTCAAAACACTTTAATTCCAACTAACAAAACCCAAATCACAAACTAATTCAATATTCATTTCAAGCTAAATTCCAGAAATACTCATTCACAAATTTCTACTTCAATACACTTTTCAACAATGATAATCACTTCAAATACACACATTAATTCAAACTAACAAAACTCCAAAATCACAAACTAATTCAAAATACCAAATTTAAACTAAACCCTAAAATCGAAACATAAACTTTTTTCACTATTTCACAATTAATATTACAATATAACAATGACAACAACATATATAAACAAAACTAACAAACAATTCAAAAATTTATAATTTTAAAAAATAAAAAATATAAATAATGGCTAACAAATTAAAAGAGGAGAAAAAGAGAAAACAAAGAGGCAGACTTACTTGTAGGCCGGACGTCGGGGTAACGCCGGCGGAGTGGACGAGGCGGCGGCGGCGGTGTACAAGCAGTGGGAGGAATAGCCGACGAAGAGGTTGAGAGTGAGAGGCGGGGAAGTTTTGGGTGTTTAGGTTTAGAAAGTGAGTGTAAGAAATGGGTTAAAAGGATATATTCAAATAGGGAGGCGACGAATGGCATCCCAGGTCCGTTGCCCCATTTAAAAAAATTAATTTTTTTATTTAATTAATAACTATTTTTTTAGAATATAAAAAGCGACGGACAATACCATGCTGTCCGTCGCAATATTTAAAAAAAATTATTTTTTTATTAAAATTCATACAATTAAAATATTTAAAGATTTAGTTTTATTAAAAAAACTAAGCTGTGGACTTAGTCACTGTGTCCATCGCAATTTATAAAAAAATTTAAAACAAAATTAATGAAGATTGTTGGAAAATTCCACGAAAAAAGTGAAAAACATGTAGTTGCAGTTTGTCGCTTTTTGTAATTAAAATATTTAAAAAGAAATAAAAAACAAGAAAGTGACAGACAACGTCGTTTAGTCTGTCACTTTTCGGAGCAACATAGTCCGTCTTTTTTTTTCGTCCTATTTTGGCAAGTTTTTAGTAGTATAGGTACTTTCCTTAGGCATATTATTCTGATTTTTATTTATTTGTGGTGTCGCCCTAAAAAGACACTGCTCCTATTTACTTAATTTCAAAGTAGGTCTAGTCATGGAGGTGCTTTTGCGTGCAATTTTCTTACATTCTTTGAATTTGTAATATGATTTGTCTGTTTGAATCTGTCTTGATACCTTTTGGCTGTTCAAGATAAGTTCTCTTTTAACTTTCAGCTATATAGCTCAAATTCTTTGAAAATATTGATGAGTGTATTTTAAATTATAAAAATTCTATTGTTTCCTCCTTAGAGTTATTTTCCTAGCCTAGTTCTTGACGTTTGATCAGTAACTTTTTTGATTAGGTTGTTAAATGATAATCACATGCCATTTAAAAAATATTCACTTCATTGTCGATGTATTGTACATTCCGTTTTACGATATACAATGTCCAAGTAGTATGACCTGTAGATAGTTCTCCCATTAAAGAATATATGCTTTAGCATATACCAGTAGATGTTACTTCAAAATGTGTGAAGAATAATATCTAAGAATTAGCTAACACGCAATACTGTCCAACTGATTAGATACTGCAACCATATGTTAAGAAGAGTTTAGAATTTAAGCTACCAGCTAATAGATGAGTCAATAAATTGTACAGTCACCTCTTGCTTTGAAAAGATGTGTCAATTAACAAGAACCAGGTTCTTGTTTTATGGGCTGCAGAAAACACTAAACAGATTCGCACCAAGAGTTATAGTGAAAAGCCTCCTTACTCAAGGGAGAAACAACTACTACCTATATCGTGTAGGACTCGACCAACTTCACTAACTTCAAAGAGCAACGTCAAGATCATAACTCAATAATCACTCACTCATTTCTCAGTTCACAACTCTAATGATCTACTCCAATCGCTTTAATCTACTATACAAGAAGCAAAATCCATGTCTTGTTACACTCTCTCAAAATATGTTCACACTTATAATAAATGTCCCTACTTACCAATTCTAAGTAGAAAACACACACACAAAAAAAGGCTTTTCAAATAGAAATTCTAATTCTATATCTTCTTTCTTCCAAAGTATTGCTTAGTGATTGCTCCTTACCTTTGCTGTTGGATCGCCAATGTTTGCTTGGTGCAAAAACTGCTTTTCTAGGGTTACATTGATCCTTATATAGTTCATAGTAGAAGAGTCTTGTTGGGAGTGCTATTCTTGGCCAGAATCCTTGTTTGCCTTATTTAAGATTCTATTGATGTCACATAAGATTTTCTTCTATTCTCACTCTTTTATCTTATTCACTTTTTACCTGATGAACCTAGTTCACTATATCTGGTTCACTATATTTGACTCACTTCTTGTTTGGGATGTCTTCATAACATTCTTCTCGTTTCGTTCAGCCCCTCATTCTATCATCTGAATTTTGTTCGCATTATCATTATCAAAACACCTATCTTTCAGCATGAGAATAAATTTTGAACCTGATTCACTTTGTCATTATTAAAAGAGAGAAGTACTAAAAACACACTCGAACTTGTCACAAATTATTAGTCTCGTCACTTCAAAACACTTTAATTCCAACTAACAAAACCCAAATCACAAACTAATTCAATATTCATTTCAAGCTAAATTCCAGAAATACTCATTCACAAATTTCTACTTCAATACCGTCCCTAAACTATTGATAGGCTTAAAAACACCCCTCAACTTGGCAAACTAAGCTTAGATATACCCCTCCCGTATCACAAGGCATAACAAGTGAGTACAATTTATTAAAAGCACGTGAAAGGTTAGAAAAAGACCACATCAGCCTTAATTTTCTTTTTTATTTAAAAAAAAATTCCTTCAATTTTTAATTTTCAACTACTAGAATACACTTCTTCTTCTCATTTAATCTTTCCTCCATTGTTGTTGACCTCAAAGCAAGATCTAATTTTTTTATTCTCATTTTTAATTGCTTGATTCTATTTCTTTTCCTATTAATTTTTTTAATTCTCATTTTTAATTGCTTGATTCTATTTTTTTTCTATTTTGTTTATGATTATTTTTTGTCAATATGGACTTGCAGCAACATTAAAATTTTCATGGTCAGATGACAATCTCGCAAGAAAATTTTGAGATTGTAAAAATATGGCAACAAATGAAGCTCTATAAAATTTCAAATCAAAATTTAATAAGTTACAGAAACATGAAGTTGATGGGTGTTTTCAAGCCTATCAAAATCTTAGGGACGAAACTAATAATTCATGCCAAGTTCGAGGGTGGGGTGTTTTTAAGCCTATCAATAGTTTAGGGACGAAACTAGTAATTCGTGCAAAGTTCAAGGGTGTAGTTAAGCTTAGTTCGCCAAGTTGAGGGATGTTTTTAAGCCTATCAATAGTTTAGTGATGAAACTAATAATTCTTGTCAAGTTCGAGGGTATTTTTAGTATTTTCCTCTTATTAAAATACCTCACACTTTTCAGCAAGCCAACAAATTTTCCCTTTTTGATGATGATAAATTCATACTGCTCCATTGAACCTATATTCACAAAGGTGAACAACATATCTTCCTCTTTTTTACATCATAAAATGATGAAAAGAACCAGATTAACAACAAGGTAAAAACACACCCATAGCCTGAAAGGTTAGCATGCATATTACATAGATAACCAGGAAACAATCACTCTGAGGATAATAGCCATCTTAACTAAACAGACAATAGAAATCTAAAGCACAAATAACAAGCCATTCATATTCAAGCATGTACTACAATTAAACCCCAAAGGGGAGGGGGGCACCAACAAGTCAATACTATCAATAAAACATCCGAGAACCAAAATAATTATCTATAACATCTATAAGAGACCATTGTGGGGTACAAAAATAGGAGGGAGTAGTAGGAAAAGGTCAAAGGATCAAGGAACTAAAGAGGGGAGAATGAGGCTATGAGCTTTAGTAGCTTATTCGTATGGGCAACCACTGCTTGAGAGTCCATCAACACCCTTTTTAACACATTCACTTCAACTTATATTTGTTCCTACTAGTTCCTGGCAGTCTGAAGATCTATTATCAATTGAGGAATTCATCCTATCACTTTGGGAGCTACAGGCTTAGACATAGAGACATTTAGCTATAAGCTTGCACTTCTGTGCTACATCTGGCAAATAGGCACATTCAGTCAATATAGCTTTATCGATCATCTCCTTCTTAGTGATTTGACATTGATTTTCCAAAATAATAAGAAAGGCTCCAAAAATAATAGTGATTAGGTTTTCATATGCTAGCTAGTGATAACCAGGTAATGGATCTACTATCCTTGCCATGTGGTTGATTATTGGGAGAGGCTTGTGATGGAGGTGCCTAGGGAGAACTTTGACGAGGCAGTGAAGGAAGTCATTCCCCCTAATGAGATTCTCTAGGTGGCAAGTAGGGGGTGTTCTAGTTTTGTTTTTGGAAATTTTTGGGAAGAATAATGAATTGTATATAAGGGAGGTGAGCAAATATGAAAAAATAAAAAATGCTTCTTGCATAAACTTGAGCGTTTAAGGTGAACGGTGCAGAAAGGGGAATCAGGTTCTCTTATAACATTACCACAATATTATAAGGAACATAGATGTAGTACAAAAAATGACTTGGAGGCTGAGTGCATACTTGAATGAAGAACTTGGTTCTTGCATATATTTGACTCTGCATAGCATAGTTGTAGGACACTAAGGATAATATCATGTCCAGATCCAAACGTAGGGCCAGTCACGACACGATGAATGGGGAACCTGAAGGCACCTCATCGAAGCCTATTATTCATATAATAAGAATATATAAGGAAATAAGCATAATAAGAAGTAAAGCAAGCAGAAAACATAAGAATTCATAATTTCCCATTAAAGGGAGTTACATCAATGCATCCAAACATGCCTCTACATCATAGATCTTGGTGGGTTCTAAAACATGCCATTGGCACAACCTTAAGATAAAATAAAAACATTAAAGTCTCGATATTGTAAGAACATAAGCATGAATAAAGGCTTATTTTCAAAGCATGGAAACTCACCAAGTCTTCAAAGTATAAAATTCAAATCTAGCCATAACAAGGATGAATAGGTACATCGTCATCCATCCCTACATGGTTAGATCATGTAGGCAAAGAGTATGCATTAGTATGTGGGAATGTACTTAATATGTAGGTATGTCATGCATCAAAGAACATCATAATCATAACAACAACATGCATTGTCATAGCAATAGAATAAAGTTAATAGATGTATGATCAATGCATCTTTAAAATAAGGAACGAGAGCATTTAAAATATTTCATAAACTAGCATATATACATATGTGGGAATAGGACCATAACTAATAATAAGACCATGCAAATAATCACATGGAATCTTGATATTGGCTCCACACTAGAGAAGGAGTAGTCTACTTGGCAAGAGGTAGATTATACTCCACCTTATGGGACCTTCCCATACAAGAACATAACATAATCCTATAGTGATACTTATCCATGAGATATGAGGATTTATATAAGGACCCTTATGGATAATGTCTCTTAATCAAACTCATTCGATGCTAAGTCAAATACCACGTAATGCATAATCATGTAACATACATAGATATTATCGTAATTCATAATTCATCAAAATCTTATTTTCATAGCTTTCAAGTAAAATACTTCATGTCTAACAATAGTCCATCTATATCCTTGCGTATAGTGTGGGTTCATGAGTCCATATTTCAAATTCATTTTGGCACTAGATTACAAAGAAACACTGCCTTTAGTGTACTACTATTACCAATTTCCAACAATTATGCATGTGTTATGTCAAGGAACGGAATTGGAAGTGCACAAATGGACAATACTTGGCAAAATCTTAGAAAGGGACCGAAAGTGTAAATAGGGAAAGAAAAATAGTATCACCAACACACTCAATGATCCGCCAAACACTCAGAGAGACTGCCTAGCATTGCAGAAACCAAGGTTTTAGATCAAGTTAAGAATGCAATCAAAATTATTATCGCAAAGCATGTTTGGTGCACCACCGAATTGCATAAGAAATTGCCTAATGTTGCAGCACTCAAAGCCCTAAAACATTGACAAGAAGGCGATGTGATGGATACTTTGCTGAATCACTAAATTGAATCAGTGGAATGAAGAATCATCACCTAATGTTGCATAAGAGGAAGCCTTGTGAAGATATAGATGAAAGTGGTCAAGTGCATATTAGGCGCATTGTCGAAGTACTCGATGATGGTCGCCTTGAACGTCAAATAACATTTTGCAACACAAACTTTCACATATTTGTACAGAGTATATAAGTAATTTAGAAAGGACATTGTACATATCATATCAAAAAATATTCTTCTTCTAGTTTTAGAGAGTAGTACATAGAACTTTCGTTTTAAAGTACAAAGGGGAGATAGGGTTTTGAAGCTTTTGGGAAGAAAATTGGAGTAGATTGGCTAGTTATAATCAACTAATTTCTATTCAATCTTGTTACCTATGACTGCAGTTGCTATGTTTGGTATCAAAATTTTAGTTTCTAGTATATGTGGCTAAAAACCCCATGTTGGGGGTGTGCTATTGATATGGGTTTTTGATTTATCTAATGGGTTTTTGATATTTTGACTTATTTGTAGTTGATTTGAGTGAATTTATATCCATTCCTATGTTTAATTTATTATTTCAAGGTTTCAAACTTGGGGTTTACTCTAGATCTCTGATTGTTGCCGTAGCCGGAATGACTAAAGTGTGGAATGCATATAATGGCTGGAAACCTCTTGCGGTTTCAGTTGAAGTCCACAACCATGGATTCAATGGCTAAGGTATTAGGGATTTTACTGATATTTCCTAGGCCAAGCGTGTTCTTGACTATCCACGTCTGGTTTTATAGTTGATTCATATGAAACACTCGTGTGTCATAGCTGAACATGAGCTACAAGCAACCTAGCATATTCACTCACTATCAACTCATTTAGTAAAATATTTAGACCCAACTGGTAGATCGATTCCCATATTTTTAGATCTGTAACATCTTTCTTTATTTGTTAATTAAATTATTAATTAAAATTTGTGTAGTCCAATCCTTATTTTTAAATATTGCAACCCCTAGATCTACAATTACTTAGTTCGATGAGTCACTTCTACCTTGAACAATGATTCCCTGTGGGTTTTGACCCCAACCTCTCAGTTGGTTTATTGTGCTGATGACGACCTCCCTTTCTTCCTTGGAGTAATCGGGTTGAGTGACATAAAAAATGGTGACATTGCCGAGGAATTAGTGTGTTTATAATGGAAATGCTTGTTGAGCTTTGTTCTACTAGTTAGAGTTATTTTTACTATTTTCTTGTTGTTTTTGCTATTGAAAAATAGGTGCTACAAATGGACGATGAATAGAGCATCTAAGGTGAAATCGTGGGAGACATAAATGGCCTTCGAAATATCAAATGGGACCAAGTGAGCAGTGCCGAGGGAATCTTATTTCCTTCAATAGCTACAAATGTTGAATTTAAAATCACTGTTATAATGCTACAGTTACTTTGGCTTAGGGGATTATTTAGAAGACAAACATGTGAAGATCTCCATGAACGTCTTTGGAACATCATTGATATATATTCACCATTCAAGTATTAGGGTGTCATACAAGAGGCTATTAGACTGAGGCTTTTCCCTTTTCCTATAACGGGAGAGGCCATGAAGTGGTTGGTCGAGCTTCCTCATGGATCAATTGCATCATTAGAAGAATTGCAGAATGAGTTCCTTGCAAGATTTTTCCTGCCTTCAGAATGATCAAGCTGAGGAGGAACATAGAAAATTTTAGAAAAATTGATGATGAGCCATTACATGAGGCTTGACAGCGATTTTGAAAACTTCTACTTCAATACCCAACTCATGGGATTGCTAATCATTTATTGCTGCAATCTTACAAGTGTTGTCAACAAGAGTATGATGGATCGGTTAGTTAAAGGTGGGATTATGAAGCAAACATTTGGAGCGACCATAATGTTCCTAGACAAAGTAACTAAAATATGCAAGGCATGGTACACTTATGAGGATTATGCTTCATTCACAAAAGGGGAAATATCTAAGGAGCAGTTGGCTAAGGAGAAAGAGCGAGATGAGGTCATAGGAAGAATGGTGAAATAACTAGATTTTGTAAAAAAATATGTGACCAAAGTACAACAACTTAATATTGTTCAAGCTACAAGTATCTTTCCCAATGAGTGTGAGCCAAGTGGGAATGATCGTGAGGAAGAGGTGTAATTCCATGGGAATCAAGTATTGGGTTCTCGACCAACTTTTCAATTGTCACTCGAGAATCAAGGTTAGAAGTTTGGTGTTGGTTAGACTGACAATGGAAGAATGACCAAATCTTTGCAATACCATGATGAGAGATGAATGATTTAATTCATCTCAACAGTGTGTCAAGTCTGACAAATCACAGGTTAATAAGATACTTGCTCTAATTTTGAACAAAGTGGAAGCTTCAAACAATATGATGAGTGAGATGAAGTTAGGATTCTCCCTTTTGAACCAAATAGTGTTGTCTCATCTAGCTTCAGTTAAGAGTTTGGAAGCTTATTTATCAACTCTCTTAGCCTAGATACACAACCCAATAAGAGGTAATGACTAAATATGCATAGCTATAACTACCAGAAGTAGAAGTACTTTTGAATCTAGCATGGGATTCGATATCCCTTTATTTGAAGAAATTAAGGAGTGTGAAAGAAAATATGAAGGGGAAGTAAATGAAAGCTAGAAACATTCTCAATAAGTTGGAGAGTATGTGATATTAAAGATAGGGATAGATTAACAACAGCTGAAATGGAAATGATTAAAATGGAAGTCATTCCTTAAAAGTTGTACATAGGTGCTATAACTTCCACTCAACAGCAAGATAAAGAAGGTGACAAAGCTAAGTTTCAAAAATTTCTATCCATCTTCACTTCTTTGGCAATTAATATCCCATTAGTTGAGGCTCTCAACAAGATGCTAACAAATGCACAATTTATGAATTAGTTACTAAACTAATGGGATATCAAGAGCTGACTCAATAGTTGAATTATGTGGAGGAAGATGAGAATGATTGTGATAAAGTGGTGGCTGAGATGGTAAGGGCTGGAGGTCATTCAAGAAACCTAGACAAGCCTAACATAGACTTGAAAAACTGAGAAATGTTGCCAGCAAAACCATTTATTGAGGAGCTACAGAAATTGAGCTAAAGGAGTTACCAAATCACTTGCAATACACCTTCTTGGGGGACAACAAAACATTGTTGGTAATCTTCATAGCAGGACTACATTGAAAACAAATTAAGGCTCCGGTTAGGGTGCTAAAGAAACATATAAAGGCTATCGACAGGACAATCACCAACATCGTGGGCATTCTTCAGGGACTTGCACCTACAAGATCAAATTGGTTGAGGGATGTAAGCCTAGTGTTGAGCATCCGCGCAGGTTAAATCCTCCCATGTAGGAGGCAGTAAAAAAGGAGTCATTAAGTTGTTGGATGCTAGAGTGATATACGTATGTAGAGACATCAATTGTGTAAGTCCTGTCCAGTGTGTGCCCAAGAAAGGAGGCATGACTGTGGTTCCAAATGAGAAGAGGAAATTAATATCAATATGACCAGTCACCGAGTGTAGAATCTTCATAGACCACCAAAAGCTAAATGTATCAATGGAGAAAGATCAATTCTTACTACCATTCATAGATCAAATGCTAGATAGACTAGCTGGAAGGAGGTGGTATTGTTTCCTTGATAGATATTCTGGGTATTATCAAATATCTATCGCCCTTAAAGATCAAGATAAAACCACCTTTACTTGCCCTTATGCTACATTTGCCTTCATGAGAATGTCGTTTGGGTTATATAATGCTCCTGGCACATTTTAAAGATATATGTTATCCATTTTTGCCGACATGGTTGAGATTCAATGGAGGTATTTATGGATGATTTCTCAGTAGTGGGTGATACTTTTGATCACTAATTAAGTCATTTGGAAAAGATGCTGCAGAGGTGTGTTAAAAAAACTTGGTGCTCAGCTAGGAGAAGTGTCATTTCATGGCCAAAGAGGGAATTGTGTTAAGCCACAAGAATTCAGGGAAAGGACTACAAGTTGATCAAGCCAAAGTTGAAGTAATTGCAAAGCTCTCTCCCCCAATTTCAGTCAAGGGAGTGCAAAGTTTCTTGGGGCATGCTGGATTTTACAGAAGGTTCATAAAAGACTTTGCAAAATTCGCTAGTCCCATGTGCAAGCTATTGGAAAAAAATCACAATGTGTTTTCGACAGTGCATTCTTGCAATCATTTGAAACTCTCAAACAGAAATTGATCGAAGCTCCAGTGATAATTTCTCCAGATTAGTGATCGATGTTGCACAAGTTACACCTCAATTTTAGAAGATAAAGCGGTCAATGTGAAGATATAAAACCTAAGAAAGGTTAGGGTTGAACCTACAAGGAATATGTAGACTCAAGAAAATTCACCAATATGCAATTCGAGTAATTAACCAACTCAATTGTCCAAGGGGGGGAGGGTTGTAATAATCAATGATAAATATAAACTAACTACTTATTACAAGAGAAAAATCAATAATAAAGAGCAACTACGGTATTGTGTTCCCCATGATTCCTCAACTCAGTATCCTTGGATAACCTAATTTTTATCTAAAGTATAGTGTGCAGGACGGTAATTTAAGTTCACCAAGCCCTTTGATCAAAGGTGAGAGGTGAATTTCACTATGTGACTTGGCCCATCTCCATAGTATGCATTACTAACCATTACCTATTAGTCCAGTACAACCACCCCTTGGCCCAGTTTCATTGATTAAACAAAACTATATCAATCAAATCTTGTTAATTAATCTCTTTTCCTATTCATTACTACCTTGGTCTAGTCAGTAACACTAGGAGAGTACTGTATATGCCCAACACTCGGAGTCAATCAAATCTTGTTGATTAATCTCTTTTCCTATTCATTACTGCCTTGGTCTAGTCAGTAACACTAGGAGAGTACTAATATTACCCACCACTAGAAAAAATGCAAAATGAAGAAAGTTAATTAATACATGCATATATATCTTCTAAGAGTTATTAATTGTCCAATTTTACTTTGTTCATTCTTCATGGTTCCCACAAACCTAGTTGTGGATTTAGCTAATCATGCTATGTGTAGATGAAGAGATTATGAATATAGAAGACATAATTAAATACTTACTAGATTTAAGAACAAGCAATCCAATGTCAATAGGAATTACAAGCTTTAAAATCAAATTCAACCACAAGTGTTCTCAAAGACTCACTTATAATTTTCTCTCTCTAAATACTGAGTTCCTTGAGTACTAACCTAAAACTTATGAAAATTGACTTGTCCTTGTGAAATAAAACCTAAAAAACCTATTTATAATATTTAAAATTCAATTCCTACACGAATTAGGAGAACTGATTGGCACGCTTCACGAAATCTCTTTACAACCCATATTGAAGTTTATGGCCTGTAATCAGGGTCTCGTACATTGTTATTGAAAAACTAGACTTCTTCTTTATGACACCCCTTTACATCTCATAAAATGGTTTTCCGACCCGTACAAGGGGTCTCGTCTGATGAACTTGAGAAAGCCTTCATTTTTTGGTCCTCAGGGAACGAAACCTCTTCTATGACTCGTACATTAGTCTGCGGCTCATCTGTATATTCATTAAATTAACTTCAGAAACTTTGCCATTCACTGGAATTCCTTTCGAAACCACCCTATGGCTCGTAGAATGGACTACGACCCGTAAGGTGTCTCGTATAACAACAAATCTACAGAAGTTTCTGTAAATTTCTCGAAAATCATGGCCAACCTATAATCTTGCAAAGATAAACACAAAAACACATAAATCTACTAAAATCGCATTGAAAACACACAAAATCCTATGTTTTAAGCATCAAAAGTGCTTTATTTTGGCAGGACATCAACATCCTCAACTTAAAATTGTTGCTTGTCCTCAAGCAATAGATTCAATCTATATACATAATACAGTAACACAGAGACCTTAACCCAATGGCATACATCACATAAATCTCAGACTTAGATACCCACACCACTTTTCAAAACAGGATTAGATAGCTATTTAGCAAACCCATGCAAACATATGCATTGTGACAACACAACTATGACAAGTAAGGTATTATCAACAATCCACAATCACTGAACGAGGGGGGTGCTAACAATGCAATGCAAGGGGCCTCACAAAAAGAAGTCCCATACTTGACACTCAATGATGTTTTCATATTTGACCTTGGGACTATACAAAACACTCACTCTCACAAAAGATATTTATGCATAATGGCTAATACAATAGGCTTGCCCCTATACTTATGACTTAGACCTTCAACTAACTAGAATAGGATCACTATAGGACTTTTTTGGCTTATGACGTAGGCTCAGGGGTTTTGGTATGATATTTTGGGAAAATAGTGACTAAAGGCCCTCCTTGAAACTGTATTTTTCTATACTTTTGCCCTACCAACTTTGCTACTTTCACCTTATTCTCCCTTTTTCCTATTTCTAGCATTTCTAGGTTCTTTCTTTTTATTTTACAGCTTTTTACCTTGTTGTTACACTTCATTTACTTTTTAGTTCACATCTAAGGTATCACTTATTTTTCTTGCACCCAGTACATGATTTTTCTCCTTTTTCTCCGTATTCTTAACTCACCCTCTTATTTTTGTGTTTCCCCATTATACTAGAAACCCTCAACTTAGTCTTTTAGCCTAAGTTGAGGTGCACAATATCCATCCTCCGAACCAAGGTCACTCTTGGTAGCCACCCTAAACTTATCCTTTTACCTCAGTCAAGGTACACAATGTCAAGAAAAGACCAGGGTCAATTTTAGGATTTTTCACTAGATAAGGCTAGGTTAATCAGGTATTTCCAAAGAATAGGTATATGTTAGGCTCTGATGTTCATGCTCCAATGGTAAAGCGGTCGCTATCAAGTATAATCATAACTAGAGGCTAGGGTCGAATCCATAGGGAATACAAGTTTAGACCAAATTGACTCACCAACAATCATTTCAAGTACCAATCGACTATATTCTCTAGAATGGGGGAGGGGAGGGTTTGCAAATTGGATTAAAATAACTACAAAAACTATACTAATAATCATGAAGAGATAATAAATTTGAGGAGAAACTAGGGAATTGTGTTCCCCATGATTAACTAACTCAAATACCCCGGATAACATAACCCTAATTGAGACATTGTATGTAGGACGGTAGCTTAGGTTCTTCCAGCCCTCTTGTAAAGGTGAATGTCAAATTTCACCATTGCGTTTGGTAGGCAACCATGGTGTGCCAACTAACCATTACCCATTGTCTCAATCAGCTTCTTCTTCATTGGGTTGGGTTGATTAGATGAGAACACATCAATCGAATCCTGTCACCCATTTTCTTTTCATATTCATCACTACCTTGGTGGGGATCATGACATTAGGCAGGGTTAGGTGTTGGCCATCACCAAACAACAAGCATTCCAAAGGAAAATGTATAATACACAGAAATACCCAATCAAAGAAATGCAAATAATCTGGGTTATTAGAAGCTAGCTACTCATGGTTCCCATAACCCTAAGTTGTGCAGGTTTAGCTACTCATTGCTAGGGCAAAATCACAAATAATGAATAGAATAAACATGGTTGAAAAATTACCCAAACAAAATAAAGAACAAAAGCCACCATGATGTCGATATCACAAGCTTGAATAATGGATTTTGATTACAAGTGATTTCAAATCCCCAAATTGGTTCTTCAAAGTAAAACCCTAAGTATCTATACTAAACCCTAGAAAAAGCTCTCTAAAATATTCTCTCTATCTTCTCTACAATCTGATGTGAATAATAGTCCCCTTTTAAAATTCTAACTTAAACTATTTATAATATTTACAAAAAGGACCTAAAAATAAATAAGAAAAGTTAGTCGGCAGCAGTTACGGTTCGTAGGTATGACTAATAGAGTGACCTAAGAGTCGTAGTTAGGCTTTCGTAGTCAACCCTTGTCATTTTGGATTAAACTGCTATGATCCCTACTACGAGTTGTGGTCTGGTCTACGACTCGTACCCTGGGCTCGTATGGTTGACTATAATTTCTCAGATTTTGATATTTAGAAGATGTTAATCACTATGACTATCTCCTACGATTCGTAGCTTGGACTACGACTCATAGTGAGTGTGGTAGATCTTCAAATTCAACAAAATCTTGTACTTTTCCCCAAAATCAGGCCAACCTATATTTTCTGCAAAAACAAACATAAAACACATAAAAACCATAAAAAGTCACATTCAGAACTTGTAAATTTCCTTGTTTTAGGCATCAAATGTGTTGTATTTTGAGAACACTTCAACACCCTCAACTTAGAACTATTCCTTGTCCTCAAGCGACCACTCGATCTACATAGACAATAATTAATACATGGCAATCATTCTAATGGCATATACTTCTCTCAATTTTAGCTCAAGTACCCAAAGTAGCATTTTCAAAACTTGATTGGATAGCTACCAAGCAAACCAAGGCACATTGATGCATTTGACAATCCAACTATGACAAGCTAAGGAGTATCAACAATTCACAATCACTGCACAAGTCATATGCTAATCATGCAATGCAAATGCCCTCACAGAAAAGAAATCCCTCTTTTTCACTCAATAAGCAATCAAAGAAGATTGAGGCACTGTACAAGCATACTCACTCTCATCAACGAGATTCATGTATGATAACCAATACCATAGGCTTACCCATATACTCACACTTTGGACTATTGACTAGTTTGATCAGGATCACTTTAGGACTTCATAGGCTTGTAACGTAATCTCATGGGGCTTTGGTAAGTTATTTTTGGGCAATTAGTGACTAAAAGCCATCCTTGAACCACGTTTTTCAACATTTTCACCTTAATAACTCAATCAATGTCACTTCGTCCTCCCTTATTCTTCACTTTCAAGCTTTTCCAAGTACTTTGTTTTCATGTTTCAGCTTGTTCCTTTTTTTTTTTAAACACATTTGGCTATTCTTCTCATTCTAAGGCAACTTTTTTCTTTTCTTCTCACCTAGTACATGATTTTCCATTCTTTCTTTTATTCCCAACCAATCACCTCATTTTTGCTACTATACCACAACATTAGCCACCTCAACTTAGGCTTTTAGCCTGATGTGAAGTACACAATATCCATTCCCTAAACTAAGACCACTTTTTGTAGCCACCCTCAACTTAGGATTTTTGCCTCAATTAAGGTTCACATCTTCAAGGATAGATCAGGGCTAATATCAAAGTGTTTCACTAGACAAGGTTAGGCTAGTTAGATGTCAAGAAATAAATGGTACATATAAAGCTCAAACATTTAGAACAAGGGGTAAACTCTTTCATTTGGTAAGTCATTTAGCCAAAGGTGGACTAATTTAAAGAACAATGGCCTAAGATCCCTTCCCAATCAACAAAATCTCTGGTCCAACTCAGAGTAGCATGGTTCTAAATCAGTATATAATGCATGAATATGACAAAATTAGCTCCTACACACATGCAATTGCATACATAATCCACATAGACTCACAGGTCATGCTTCAAGCATCAACTTGCCTTCACTTTTTTAGAACAAACATTGTCAAACCAATCACATGCAAGATTGCAATAGTAACCAACAATCCCAAAAATTTAGTGTTTACCTCCTTTTTCAACACATTCAATAAAATCATTCAAAACTATATGCATGCCAAAAGTATTAATCTCCATATATCCACAAATTATCTACAACACCTAAAACATGCTGGTTCAACATAAAGTAAAATCATCCACAAGGAAAAAGAAACATGGCAAGAAAATCTTGGGATATAAAAAATATGATAGTTATGGACTAAAAACTACTCAGACTTCACCTAAGTCCATAAATTCCCATACCTCACCAAAAATGATACTTTGTTCTCAAAGTAGATATATATAATAAAACCAAACAAAAATATATCATCCAAATAGTAATAAAAACCAAATTATCCAAAAACAACAATAATAAAAGAAATAAAGTATCCAGAAATAGTAGCGAGAACAAAGTATCCAAAAATAGTAAGCATGGGGGTCAAAAGTAGCAAAAACATGGTGCTCAAGTACTGACATCAGCCTGGTCCTTGGGCTCTCTCTCCTCTTATGTAGTCTGGGTTGCAGTTGAACTCGAGGTACTAGCTCTATGTAATCTCTGTTGCTATTGAGCCTAGCTTTACTGCTCCGTCTGTATAGAGTCTCTCATCACTAGGTCAGTAATCTGTTCCTCTAGCTCTACCTCATCCTCAACAGTCCTCTACTTCTTCTGGGCCACATTTGCATCATCACCCTCTAGAGGCCTCTTCCCAAGAACACATGGGCGATCTTCGAATATATCAATCAAGTCCTTACCCACAGGTGCCTCATTCGGGGCTACTATCAGGGCTGCTAATGATATCATCAAGTCAGCCTTAAACTTGGCAAACTTCTATTGTATGGAAGTCAAATCTGTAGGATGAGCTCCCTCAAGCCTCTTCTGGACGCTAGCCTCGAAAGCGTCGTCCCTAGCATCCACTGCAGCAACTCTCTGGTCCATCTCATATAGGGTGAATGCCTTGGCCCTCTCCTCCAAAGCCTGCACTGTCAGATGAACCTAGGGCTTGATCTGGTCTACAAACTTGCCCAACTATGCCTTAGTCCTAGTCAACCTGCATACCAAAGCATGAAATGCAAAAGCAGACATCATAGGTAAGTCTGTAGAAGTAACTGTGAAGCAGATCGCTCTGGTGCAGGTGTATCTGTGGAGGACATCGCCTCAGTATCAACTGTTGGAGGCTGCTATAGTGCAACTGGAGTAGAGGTGGTAGGAACTGGAGTCGGCTCCTTAGTAGCTGGGTCGAGAGGAATTATCTGAGGCATAAGAGGAGGAACTGCTATCTGAAGGGCTACCAGATTCTCATCAGCCTTGATAAGGCTATGATCCATAGTGTGAAGGGCCTCGATGTATGGGTCTATGTGAGGAGAGACACGCACTCTAGCCTTAATGTATAGTTTGTGTATCAAGATAGGGAACACTAATGAGGTATTCATCTGGAGGGCGGACTCATGAATCTACTCAACCATGACATATACCTAGTCGATCTCACAGCCAGCTAAGATACTGGCTAGTAACATGACCTGCTCCAAGGCGATGATATTATCAATGAATGAAGGCTTGATGCGTGATGGAATAATGGCACACCAGAATTTGGCTAGAAAGGAGAGGTCGGACTTTACTATGGGCTCATATAGGCTTGGCATCACCCTCTACTATCTAGCTTGCCACTCATCTGAGGAGCTCGATCCTTAAATCAATATTCTTCCTGATCATAGAATGCCACATCTTCTCTATCTTGAGGTCATACTTAGCTGTGTGCTGTGGCACCCTGTAGTTAGGACCAAACTGAACTCGGTGGATAGTTTCCTCGAAGATATCTACCTTTTGACCTCAAACCAAAAACCTGCACAACCTGGGCTAATCCATCGCCTTCTTTCCCTTTGGAAGATCTCGGAGGATAGTAATGGCGTATGCGACATAGAACTCACTGACCACAAGTGAGGCATACTTGTCCAGCCACTTTGATAACCATCGGAGCCCATGTCGATCAATCTTGGCCTCTAAAGCAGGAACTCAACTCAACCTTGAGTCATTTAATCGGGACTCCTCATGAAACTATTTGATAGGTTTTCACTGTACCTTTGGCTCTAGTCCCTTTTCATAGATCTCCTGCATGGCCTCGATTCCCCATCGATGATAATATGGATCAATGGTGGAGATAGATGGGCTAACTGATGTCTCTGCTGCTGTTTCATCCTGAGGTTCGTCATCAGACTCTGTCCACTCTACATTAACATCTACATTGGACTAGGAGGCATTCTCAGTAGTGTGCTCCTCACTTAACCCCTCAAGCTGGTCATCATCCGTATTTTCATCCCTCAGTCACTTGTTAAATTCTCTCATAGCAGCACCTCTAGTTTTCGGGGCCATTGTTCCTGAAAATTGCATCATAAATTCACAATCTGCTACAAAACAATAATCACAGACAAAGAAAGAAGCAAAGAGAAATAGAAACAAAAAGGGAAACACACAAAAATCAACACTATACTAGTTGCAGGTTGTAGGTACGAGGCACTGGTACGACTCGTAGGATGACCTACGAGTCGTATTATAGCCTCATAGTACAAAGGTACCTAAGAAAAAAATGACACTCAAAATAGGTACGAGGCACAGGTATGACTCGTGTGACTCGTAGGCTAGCTCGTACCAATTTCAAGTAACATTATTAAGCAAAAGGCATGCTCACGAGACCCCCACTATGATTCGTAATGGACACTACAACCCGTAGGTGGGTCTCATATGGCAAGTGTTAAAGAACCACAGGTAATTGTTATTCATTATGAGGGGCCACTACGACTCGTAGGTCTTTCTATGAGTCGTAGGTAGCCTTCATAGTAGGGAATATCAAACACCAGTGGTGTATTCTACCTTACCATGTGAACAATAAACAATCAACTAAATATTTCAAACAACATTCGAAGCAATTTTTCAAACTATATAACAGGTACAAAAATATCCCACGACCCTTAATCAAGATAATATAATCTAAAACCCAATCAAGCAACTATCACTTTCACACATATTTGAGAATTTCTAAAGAAAATCATCAATCCCAGAACTCACAACAATGGTACTAACGCTCAAACAAGGAAGTTCAAAGGGTTGGATGCACAATCATGCAAAGAATTTCTCAAACAACCATATTCACCCCAAAAAACATACCCACAACAATATTACAATCCCACCATGAATATACAAGTTAATCAAGCATCACATAGTCATTCCATACACATGATCAATGATAAATATGGCAAGGTATCATCATCTCAACCAACCAACAAGAGTGATTTCAAAATTTAGAACCACATTAGGGAATTTTAAATGACACAACCCTAATTCTCATTTCTATGCATCAAGTTTCTTATGGGTACTTTCAATACCAATTCCAAACACACAATCATCCAAGAATTTAAGAAGATAATGAAGTTTGTGTGCAGAATTTAAACAAAATATACCTCAAGCAAAGACAATTAATAGTTGAACAAGATGAGAAAGAGGAGAGGAAGCCAAAACCATAATTATCAATGCTTATTGGAGAATTTGTTGAATAATGACGTGGGTCAGTCGGGAAATTGATAAGTATAGCGTGGGGAAATGTTGTGGGGACCAGTTTTAAGGAAATAAGGGTTTAGAATGGGGAACTAAGGGTCAAAAATGGTTTTGACCCTTAGTATACCCCAATCGAGCCAACTTTTAAAATCACTGAATCAGGTCTACGAGACCTCGACTATGAGTTATAGGGCTTCCTATGACTCATAGATCATGATTTCATAGCAGACCCTAACACTTAAAAAATTCATTAATCATAACTAGACACTACGAACCCCACTTATTACTCGTAGCATGGACGATCAATCGTAAGATTGACTCATAGTGTATGTGTCAATTTCAATAAACACTGTCAGCCTCTACGAGGCATGATGAAGAGTCATAGTGTAAGCTACGATTCATAGGCCTTGTCGTAGAGGTTGCTTCCAATGCCATTTTCTTCCAATTTCAACCCTTTTTTAACATCTGCAAACCAACATCTCAAAATACACTAATCTTCAAACAACACAACTGATTCAATGTCTTCAAAATCAAAACAAAATCCATTACCTCGAAATTTAAACAATCTAAATGAACTCATGAAAATCCAAAAATATGAGAAGTACATAGGTTGCCTCCCAAGAAGTGTCTTATTTAACATCGTGGCTCAACTTAGTCATCCAAGAATCATCAGAATCCTTAATAGCCCACATCTCATTTTTGAGCTCATTCGGGTGCTTCATTGACTGGTGAATATCAAAAACAACCTCTGCATTATTGATTCTAAATTTGAGTTAACTTCAGTAGCCCACACCTCACTTTTGAGCTCATCCGGGTGTTTCATTGACTGGCAGATATCAAAAACAACCTCTGCATCATTGATCCTGAACCTGAGTTGACCGAAATCCATGTCCACCAATGCTTTCTTGGTGGCCAAGAATGGCCTCCCCAAAATAATAGGGTCCTCAAAATCAACCTCATAGTCAAGAATTAGGAAATTCGCTGGAAAGATAAACTTATCAACTTTCACCATCACATCAAAAGGAATTCCCTCCTGTTTCTTGATTGTTCTATTCGCCATGAGTAATTGCATTCTTGTCGGAGTAGGAGAACTAAGACCAATCATTTTGAAAAATGACATGTGGCATCAAATTTATGCTTGCTCCCAAATCACATAATGCCCTTGCAAACTCTACATCACAAATGGTACAAGGAATGGTGAATACACCGGGATCTTCCCTCTTTTGGACTAGGCATTTGGTTATGATGGCACTATATTGTTGGAGCTCTTACAAAACCTCTTGGCTTATCATGCACTTTTCATCACCAAATCCTGCATATACTTAGAATACCTATGCTTCTTCCCCAATGCTTCCAAAAAGGGGATGTTAATGGATAATGTTTTAATATCGAAAGGAAATGTTTAAATTTAACATCCTCCTTTTTCTCGAGTCTTTAGGGAAAAGAGAGAGGAGGTTTTGGGGTCATCTAGGCCTTTTCTTTCTCTTTCAACCCTTCACTTTGCATCCCATTGCTTTCCAAACCTTTTTCCTCAACCTCAACCTTGTTATCAACACCCTTCTCACAAGCTTCATCATCAACCACCGACATTAGGGGATCTATGTTGCTTTTCCCACTTTTCATCATGATCACCATGCAATGTTCGTCATTCTTTGAATTTTGAACCATATTACTTGGCAAGGTTTCCTTTTGGCGTTGGTTCAATTGAGAAGATAGTTGAACGAATTGTTGCTCTAATTGTTTGATGGCCACCAAATGAGACTCTATCTTTTGATTTATACTAAAAATATCCAATTTCATCACTTTTAAAGTCTCGTTTTGATAATCGGCCTTTTTCAACAACTTGTCAAACATTTCCTGAATCCTAGAATTGCTAGACCCGACATCACGATTATGGTGATACAGATAGGGACCATTCCTATATC